>JBBGZY010002475.1:422500-491915 GCA_037952925.1 Lithobates clamitans
AGAACCACTTTAAACTATTTGCATATTTCTGACAAGTAAAAGGCCTCCTTCACAGGGGCAATTTCCTGCATGCAGTGGATTCTTGCGGCTGGGATGACGGGTGCATGCTAACAGCCGCTCAGTCTGTACAATGTAATGACAGGTTGAAGGGAGCTGTAGCTGTTTGCATGCAGCTGTGCACTAAGGCCCCTTTCACACTGGGGCGGTGGGGGTGTCAGTGGTAAAACGGCGCTATTTTTAGCGCCGCTTTACCGTCCTGTTTAAGAGGCGGTATTCGGCCGCTAGCAGAGCATTTTTAACCCCCGCTGGCGGCTGAAAAAGGGTTAAAACCGCCCGCAAAGCGCCGCTACAGCGGCGCTATGCCGGCAGTATAGCCGCGCTGCCCCATTGATTTCAATGGGCAGGAGCGGTGAAGGAGCGGTGAATACACCGCTCCTTCACCGCTCCAAAGATGCTGTTTGCAGGAGTTTTTTTTTCTCTCCTGCCAGCGCACCGCTCCAGTGTGAAAGCCCTCGGGGCTTTCACACTGGAGACACAGCATCGGCAGTTTTAGGTCGGTTTGCAGGCACTATTTTTAGCGCAATATCGCCTGCAAACCGCCCCAGTGTGAAAGGGGCCTTAGTAGTTACATGAAGTTGGGAACAGATGAGCAACCCTGGATGCAGAAAGATGGTTCCATACTCGGAGATCCACCACTGGTACATGCAAACAATGACGGCTCCTCTCAGCCTGTCATTACTTTGTACCGGCTGACTGCCTGCCGCTGTTAGCATACACCTGTCATCCCAGCTGCAAGTATCCGCTGACTCTTGCAGCTGGAATCCAGTGTATGCAGGAAATCGCCCGTGTGAACGAGGCCAAAGAAGTTCCAGACAAGTCACCCCTGACCTCTCTAGCTTTTTTTTAAATCTCCTCTTACCTTTTAGGCTAAGTTGTCTTTCATAAACATACATGCCTACTATTTTGCTGCTGGTCACTCAGTCCCACACTGACAATTTCCTTTCTTATGCGTGTAGCACCCTCTGGTGTGCTAAAATAGATTAGATGTTGGTGTAGGAAAATTTGGCCTGGCTTAGAGCCAGGCTTGGTTGAATCTGGGTCAGCGCTGAGTGACTCAGGGAGGCTGGATGACTCCGCAGGCAGCATCTCTGATAACTTCCCCTGCACTCTAGAAACTTGGAGAAGCTTCCAGAAGTAAAGGGTGGAGTTTAGGAGGAGCTGCCTGGAGTATTGATGAGGGCCCCAGTCAAACCCCAGTAAGTGGGCTGGCAGGGGGCGGGTACCTCATAAATACTCATGGGTCAGGCCAGCAAAGAGGAGTTGGGTGGGAGAAGGAGTGGTGAGGGGACTGTTGGTGGCCCTTGAGGGTGCCCCCTAGTCTGGGGGGGGTGACCTCGGGCCTGGGGCCTGGAGCTTAAGTACTGAAGGGATCCTTTACAAGACACAGATGATATCCTTACTGGAGGCACGGGAGCAAGGAGAGGACAGCAGGAGCAGGTTATTGCTTTTAGGAGTTCTCCAGAAAAGTCAGCTGGGTGGGCTGGTGAGTGAGCAGTCTGGGAGGACTGAGGAGAAGTAGCCAGGGTGCTTTTGAAAAGAGGCAGCTGCAGACAGGCGGGCTGGCAGAGCCTGAAGAGGTGGTGCTGGGATCGGTAGTCACAGGGATGTAAAGTTGGAAACTGACTTTTGTTGCTGCACACTTCAAGGGGCCTCAGGTTCCTGCCTGCAAAGGGCTATTGCTTAAAAATCCGTGCTTTTTTCAGATTAACCATAAGTGTGCCAGCTGAAGTTCTGCAGGCAAGCTACTGCTGGAGGAAGAGAGGGAGTGTATATAGACTGTATACAGTCTATAAATGAAGTTGTCTGAAGTCAAGTGGGCATCCAATAATACCCCTACTCCCCATCCAAGTTTTATCCCCTCAATAAAATACAAAAAACAAAGTGCTGGACTGTTTTCTGACACTGGGAGACTGTGAAAATTCTGTGTGCCTGGCTGTGCAGGGTGGGGGATCCCAGTTCACTTGCGGCTCCTACGTGGGGTACACTACATGTGATCTGGGAGCTGGCTGTCCCTCCCTGGCTCTTGCAGCCGGCCTCTGATGATACGCCTGTGCCACAGGCGTGTCATCAGGGGTGCAGCTGGAAAAACAAGAAGAGAACAGCCATTAAAAAAATAATAAATTCAGCCGATCAGGAAAGAAAAGCTAATGTCAGTTTATCCCAGGAGACATACTCCAAACTGGCACACACTGCAGATGTACACATCCAGCTTCTGAAGGAAAAGTTGATATTTTACACAGAGTTTCACAGCTGCTATCTAGGGATTGCTAGAGAGCTGTGTCGAATTAAAGCCTCTATGCACAGCTGCTGTAATTAGATGGGATAGCAAAAGGAACAAGAAGGCAGAATGCTGATTATCTTTATACCTAAACACATAGTTAAAGTGTATGTAAAACCCAACAATGATCTTATCTTTATTTATTTTTTTTGTTAAATAAACCATTGAAAGCTTTATAAAAAAAACTGCAGTACCAGCTACAGTGGATTTAAAAAGTCTACCCATCCCTGTTGAAATGTCAGGTTTCTGTGATGTAAAAAAATGAGACAAAGATAAAAAATTTCAGAATTTTTTGCACCTTTAACGTGACCTATAAACTGTACAACTCAATTGAAAAACAAACTGTAATCTTTTAGGGGGGGGGGGGGGAGTAAAAATAAAAAACTAAAATAATGTGGTTGCATAAGTGTGCACACCCTCTTATAACTGGGGTTGTAGCTGTGTTCAGAATTAAGCAATCATATTCAAACTGATGTTAAATAGAAGTCAGTACACCCCTGCCATCATTTAGAGTGCCTCTGATTAACCCCAAATAAAGTTCAGCTGTTCTAGTAGGTCTTTCCTGTCTTTTTCTTAGTGGCATCCTACAGCAAAAGCCATGGACTGCAGAGAGCTTCCAAAGCATCATTGTTAAAAGGTATCAGTCAGGAGAAAGGTACAAAAGAATTTCCAAGGCATTAGATATACCATGGAACACGGTGAAGACAGTCATCATCAAGTGGAGAAAATATGGAACAGTGACATTACCAAGAACTGGATGTCCCTCCAAAACTGATGAAAAAGACAAGAACAAAACTGGTCTGGGAGGCAGCCAAGAGGCCTACAGCAACATTAGAGGAGCTGCAGGAATATCTGGCAAGTACTGGCTGTGTGGTACGGAAGCCTTTTCTTACCAAGAAAAACACCCAAGCCCGGCTAAATTTTGCAAAAACACATCCGAAGTCTCCCAAAACCATGTGGGAAAATATGTTATGGTCTGATAAAACCAAGGTTGAATTTTTTTGGCTATAATGCCAAACGATAGGTTTGGAGCAAAAACAACACTGCACATCATCAAAAGAACACCATACCCACAGTGAAGCATGGTGGTGGCAGCATGCTTTGGGGCTGTTTTTCTTCAGCTGGAACAGGGGCCTTAGTCAAGGTGGAGGGAATTATGAACCTTTCCAAATACCAGTCAATATTGGCACAAAACCTTCAGGCTTCTGCAAGAAAGCTGAACATGAAGGGGGGACTTCATCTTTCAGCATTAGAAAAACCCCAAAACATACAACCCCTGGCAAAAAATGATGGAATCACCAGTCCCTGAGGATGTTCCTTCAGTTGTTTATTGTTGTAGAAAAAAAGCAGATCACAGACATGGCCAAAAACTAAAGGCATTTCAAATGGCAACTTTCTGGCTTTAAGAAACACTAAAAGAAATCAAGAAAAATAATTGTGGTGGCCAGTAACAGTTAGATTTATAGAACAAGCACAGGGAATAAGTTATGGAATCACTCAACTCTGAGGAAAAAATTATGGAATCACCCTGTAAATTTTCATTACAAACACTAACACCTGCATCAGATTAAATCTGCTTGTTAGTATGTAGGTAAAGAGGGTAAATCATCACGCAGTGTTGCACAAGATGTTGGTTGTTCACAGTCGGCTGTGTCTAAAACATGGACCAAATACAAACAACATGGGAAGGTGGTTAAAGGCAAGCATACCAAGGTAGACCAAGGAAGACATCAAAGCGTCAAGACAAAAAACTTAAAGCAATATGCCTTGAAAACAGAAAATGTACAACAAAACAAATGAGGAACAAATGGGAGGAAACTGGAGTCAACATCTGTGACCGAACTGTAAGAAACCGCCTAAAGGAAATGGGATTTACATACAGAAAAGCTAAAAGAAAGCCATCTCTAACACCTAAACACAAAAAAACAAGGTTACAATTGGCTAAGGAAAGGCAATCGTGGACTGTGGATGATTGGATGAAAGTCATATTCAGTGATGAATCTCGAATCTGCATTGGGCAAGGTGATGATGCTGGAACTTTTGTCTGGTGCCGTTCCAATGAGATTTATGCAGACGACTGTCTGAGGAAAACATGCAAATTTCCACAGTCAATTATGATATGGGGCTGCATGTCAGGTAAAGGCACTGGGGAGATGGCTGTCATTAAATCTTCAATAAATGCACAGGTTTACATTGACATTTTGGACACTTTTCTTATCCCATCTATTGAAAGGATGTTTGGGGATGATGAAATCATTTATCAAGATGATAATGCATCTTGCCATAGAGCAAAAACTGTGAAAAAATTCCTTGAAGAAAGACACATAAGGTCAATGTCATGGCCTGCAAACAGTCTGGATCTCAATCCGATTGAAAATCTGTGGTGGAAGTTAAAGAGAATGGTCCACGACAAGGCTCCAACCTGCAAAGATGATTTGGCAACAGCAATCAGAGAAGGCTGGAGCCAGATTGATGAAGAGTTCTGTTCATCACTCATTAAGTCAATGCCTCAGAGACTGCAAGCAGTTATAGAAGCCAGAGGTGGTGCAACAAAGTACTAGTGATGTGTTGGAGTGTTATTTTGTTTGTTTGTTTTTCATGATTCCATAATTTTTTCCTCAGAATTGAGTGATTCCATAATTTATTCCCTGTGCTTGTTCTATAAATCTAACTGTTACTGGCCACCACAATTATTTTTCTTGATTTCTTTTAGTGTTTCTTAAAGCCAGAAAGTTGCCATTTGAAATGCCTTTAGTTTTTGGCCATGTCTGTGATCTGCTTTTTTACTACAACAATAAACAACTAAAGGAACATCCTCAGGGACTGGTGATTCCATCATTTTTGCCAGGGGTTGTACATCCAAATCAACAAATGAATGGCTTCACCAGAAGAAGATTCAAGTTTTGGAATGGCCCAGCCAGAGCCCAGACCTAAATCCAATTGAAAACCTGTGGGGTAGTCTGAAGAGGTCTGAGCACGGGAGATGCCCTCGCAATCTGACAGATTTGGAGTGTTTTTGCAAAGAAGAGTGGGCAAATTTTGCAAAGTCAAGATGTGTCATGCTGGTAGACTCATACCCATAAACACTGAGGCCCCTTTCACACTGGGGCGGTGGGGGCGTCGGCGTTAAAACAGCGCTATTTTTAGCGCTGTTTTACCATCGTTCTTGCGGCTGTATTCGGCCGCTAGCGGTGCGGTTTTAACCCCCGCTGGCGGACGAAAAAGGGTTAAAACCGCTCGTACAGTGCGGCTATAGCCGCGGTATTGCCGCGGTATAGCCGCGCTGTACCATTGATTTCAATGGGCAGGAGCGGTTTAGGAGCGGTGAACACACCGCTCCTTCACCGCTCCAAAGATGCGGCTCGCAGGACTTTTTTTACCGTCCTGCCTGCGCACCGCTTCAGTGTGAAAGCCCTCGGGCTTTCACACTGAACAAACAGAGGAGGCTGTTTAGGGGCGGTTTGCAGGCGCTATTTTTAGCGCAATAACGCCTGCAAACCGCCCCAGTGTGAAAGGGGCCTGAGTGCTGTAATGAGATCAAAAGGTGCTTCAACAAAGTATTAGTTTAGGGTGTGCACACTTATGCAACCATATTATTTTAGTTTTTAATTTTTACTTCCCTCCACCTAAAAGATTTCAGTTTGTTGTACAGTTTATAGTTCACATTAAAGGTGGAATAAAATCTGAAATGATTTATCTTTGTCTCATGTTTTTTTACATCACAAAAACCTGACATTTTAACAGGGGTGTGTAGACTTTTTTTATATCCACTGTATATACTCTTGGCAGTTGTGAAAAGGTGTTAAAAACTCACAAATGAATATAAATAATGTACAGCGCACTATATTAAAAAAAAACACAACCAGAAGACTTTGCACTTTGTTGACAAAATGGGCTGGGAGGGACTTCCAGGTGACGTCACAACGGTCACATCCTGTACCGGACAGAACTTCCGGGTGATGTCATATCCTGGGTTTGGAGCACACACCGGATCAAGGCAGAGCAGCACTTCCTCATTGTTAAAGCGATCTCACTATTATGTACATGTAGGTGCAGTGATTTCAATTATTTATTAATACTGAGAGTGTTCCTAACCTTTCCTTTATGAGTACCATCGGGCCAACCCAGACAAGAGGTCATAGCTGAATAAAGATCAATAAGGAATATCAAGTGGAGCAGTCCTGACCCGTATCTGGGATGTCACAGGCACATTTAGACCCATTTGTTATACAAAGCATGATTGGTTTCTGGTGAGTGCGGTGTGGAGGTGTTCCGCACAAAGTGCCATTGGGAGAGTACTTTTGTGAAAACAGTAATTGTATGGACTTTGGATGTCCCATCCACTATTAGTTTTATAATGAAGTGGCACTGAGCATGAGCACCAATACTGGACTTCGCATATGATTTATTGGACTTATTATTCATTCACTATTTGTATTATTACTTATTGGTTGTGTGTTCATGATATAGTGTGCTGTACATTATTTAATAACCATTGAAAGAACTTACATACAGTATATCTGCTCAATAAGTATAAAAAAATGTGAGTTCTCAAGAAGTCTATTTCATCCCCCTAGTTGTTATCTTGTGACTACAAAATTATTCATCTCTATGCTGTGAAGAGGATAGGGGATGGGTTTGAGTAGTCTAGCAAAAGAAAACCGGGCAGGGCTGACACCACTTAGTCTACAAAAATGCTGTGTCAGCCTACAACAGATGTATATACAGCCAAAACCTTTTTTTCAGTTTTTTTATACTGTAGAGCAGGGGTGTCAAACTCAAATTTCCTCGCGGGCCACATCAGCATTAGGGTTGCGCTCAATGGGCCAGTTGTATCTTTAGGGGTTATGTACATTACATCTTCTAAATGTGAGTTTAGGAGCTTTTGTCATTTTTTTTTGTCCATATACACATAGGCTTTTACAAGAGTTTAGAAGCTGCTGCGGTTAAGGGAGGTTCAACCTCAACGTGGAAGAATCACATTCAGGACAGGAACGTTCTGACCGCAATTTTGCTGCGTTTTGCAGTTTCCTTCAGCCGGATGTCAACCTAGTCTGTGTGCACATGAGCCCTTAGACCAGGGGTCAGCAACCTTTTTCCACATAAGGGCCGGATTCAATGTATGTGAATACACGGAGGGCCACATTCACCTACTAATAAATGAAGATAATAAAAATCCTAACACAGTAATATTAACAGTACAGGTTTACTTAACTTTAAGGTGCCTAACTAATACAAAGCCAGTTCACCCTGAGGGAGTATGAAGCTGGGGATTGGGATTTTATTGCCCCTCTCCCCCATCCTGGCACCCAAGGGTGGCTGATGACAGCCCTGCTAGCCAGCATGGTCTGGATATGGGGTTCCTGTCCCTAGGGAAACTGGGGTTTCTGCCCTTAGGGGAGATGAGGGCCCCGTCCCCAGGGGAGATGGGGTCCCTGTCCCAAAGGGAAAAGAAGTCCCTGTCCCCAGGAGTGATGGGGTCCCTGCCCCCAGGAGTGATGGAGTCCCTGTCCCCAGGAGTGATGGAGTCCCTGTCCCCAGGGGAGATGAGGTCCCTGTCCCCAGGGGTGATGGAGTACCTGTCCCCAAGTGAGAAGGGGTCCCTGTCCCCAAGTGAGAAGGGGTCCCTGTCCCCAAGTGAGAAGGGGTCCCTGTCCCCAGGAGTGATGGGGTCCCTGCCCCCAGGAGTGATGGAGTCCCTGTCCCCAGGGGAGATGAGGTCCCTGTCCCCAGGGGTGATGGAGTACCTGTCCCCAAGTGAGAAGGGGTCCCTGTCCCCAAGTGAGAAGGGGTCCCTGTCCCCAGGGGTGATGGGGTCCCTGTCCCCAGGTGAGAGGGGGTCCCTAATAGGGTCCCCTCCTATTGCAGTGTCCTTTGTACCCCCATAGCAGTATCCTCTGTCCCCTGCACTCCCCACTCTAGGGTCCTCTGTCCCCTGTGCCCCCCTACTGTAGCATCCTCTGTCCCATACACCCCCCCCACTGTAGGGTCCTCTGTCCCCTGCACCCCCCTACTGTAGCGTCCTCTGTCCCCTGCACCCCCCCCCACTGTAGGGCCCTCTGTCCCCTACACCCCCCTCCCACTGTAGCATCCAGTGTCCCCTCCACCCCCCCCCCACTATAGCGCCCTCTGCACCACCCTACTGTAGCGTCCTCTGTCCCCTGCACCCCCCCACTGTAGGATCCTCTGTCCCCTGCACCCCCCCACCCACTGTAGCATCCTCTGTCCCCTGCACCCAACCCCACTATAGCGCCCTCTGTTCTCTGCACCACTCTACTGTAGCATTCACTGTCCCCTGCACCCCCCCAACTGTAGTGTTCTCTGTCCACTACACACCCCCCCCCCCCCCACTGTAGTGTCCTCTGTCCCCTGCAACCCCCTCTCTGTAGTGTCCTCTGTCCCCACCCCACAAACACACACTGTGTAAGTTGAACTCTCCTACCTTACACAGGTGTACAGCAAGCAGAGCAGCAGAGATCGATATCACAGGGCTGGATGGGACGGGAACTGCTGAAGTTAACTTTTCACATTAACAGACTGGTGATTGGTTGCTAGGATCGCCCAGCAACCAATCACCTGCTGCTTAATGAAAAAGTACACTCCAGCAGTTTCCACCCCCACCCAGCCCTGTGACAATCGCCGCTCTCAAATGAAGAGGACAGCTGCGAAAATGTCCGCAGGCTGGGTGAGCGTGAATTAATCACGGGCACTGACGGGCCGGACATTCAACGGTGGTGGGCCGGGTGCGGCCCGCGGGTTGCCGACCCCTGCCTTAGACTATATAAATTTATCCAGGGCTTTTTTTCTCAAAATAGGTGCAGGAACTCAACCAGGGCCCCCACCCCGCTGAAAAGCATTGAATAGGGGTGGCCAAGTTGCATCAACAGTGGGAGGATCCTACAGGGCAATAAATATCGGAGTTATATACGGAGTTCAGGGATGCTCAATGTACAGGGTGCAGAGCTCAGGGGCACAATTTGTACAGAGTGCAGGATTTAGCAGTGTGTGTGCATTGTTCCAACTGAAAAAAAAGTCCTGGGTACGAGGGTCACATGAAATTGCCTGGCAGCCACATTTGGCCCACAGGCCAGAGGTTTGACACGTGCTGTAGAGGATTAAAAAAGCCTGTTAGCTTTTTTTTTTTTCATTAATTTTTTTGCAGTCTGTGCCCTATTTTTGAGATTCAGCTTCACTTCCTGTCCCAGAAACAGAACAGGACGTCAGAGGAAATGTCTATTCAGTGATGAAAAGTTTGGGATTTCCCATCACTTTCTGTCCTAGTGACAGGGCTCATCAGGACAAAAAGAGAGGATGAAGGGACACAGACTGCAATAAAAAAAATGCTTGCTTATCCAATCCCAACCATACACTTTAAAGTATAACAATCCTGAATACAACTTGTTAATTTCCTGTAATTGGACAGCAATCCCAGTAGAAGTAATGTGTGAAGCCATCTGAATATGATTGTATTGGATTTTATAACACTAAGATTAAAGGTTGAGGGTGAAGACTGAAAGGGTGTAGAGCAGGGGTCTCCAAACTTCATAAAGAAGATCCATTTTATTGCCCTTTGGACTTTAGGGGGGCTGGACTGTGACCAGTGGTAGTCAAAAATGCCCCAGCATCAGTGTGAGTAACAATAACTTAGCTTTGGGAGTAAAAAATTTACATAGCAACTGTGGAGGAATAGTAACCCATCGCTGAATTGAAGGAAAAGCACCCTATCATTGGTGACTGTGGGAGGAACAGTGTCCCATCACTGGTATCAGTAGGAGGAATAGTACCCCTTCATTGGTGTCAAAGGAGAAATGATGTCCCATTGTTGGAGTCAATGGAAGTGGGAGGAATTTTATGCCACTGTTGGTATCAGTGGAAGGAGTAGTGCCTCATTGTTTGTGTCAGTAGGAGAAATAGTGTCTTGTATCAGAGGGAGGAATGGTGCCCCAAGGGCTGGATAAAGGCAAGCTAAGGGCTGCATCTGGCCCACAGGCCGCTGTTTTGAGACCACTGGTGTAGAGTGTCTACTCACCTGGTACATACATCCCCCACCTCCTTTTCAGGTAAGCTCTCCATGTGCTCCGCAGCCAGTCCAGTGATCCAGCCGCACAGTGTGCTCCTGTGCATAGGGACACAGTCAAACCCCACAATCTTTTCGTACCACTGTGAACGCCAGGAATGTTTTTGAAGTGATTCAGAATATCCCTCTGAGCTTTCAGGACCCTGCCTCCAAACGAACTGTATTCCTGCACAGTCTTCTGGCCAAAAAGGTTCAGAGAACTCTAGGAAAATCTTGGCTACGGTGCCAAATCCCATACGCTCAATGGCTTCTAGTTTGCCTTTTGGTAATGGTGGGTCAAAAAAGGTGGATGCCCTTTCCTTCAAGCAGCCGAGGGACACTGTGACAATCACATGATCTGCTGGAAACTCCTCACCATCTTCACAAAGAACCTTGACAGGATACCTAGCTGTTCTGGTGGCTGGGGTTGGAGATCCTTCCCATTGAATGCATCGAACTGGTTTATGGCAGCGTAGGCTATTAGGTGGTAATTTGTCTATCAAAATATCCAGCAAGGCTTGGTAGCCTTTGCTGTTCAAAGAGTTGAAAAAAGGTCCTTCTAATGCAGTGTAGAAGCCAAGCTGGCTCAAAGAGAATTCATACATGGAGTTACAAGCCTCATCAATACATTCGGCTCTCTTACACCATTCATAAACTCCATCTGAGCTCTCGGCTCTGGAAACACTGGATAAGGCATATTCATGATCTAGATACTTCCCAACCGACCACGACTCACATTCAGGTTTAAAGTCCTGCTGGATAATCTTGGACATCAGGTCACCAAAAAAACAGGTGACTTTTTCAACCTGGGGTGATGGCAGCAGCTTTCCTTCTTCTGTGAAAAAGTAATCCTGAGGGGTAACCGATGTTGGCTGACAGGTCACCATGTTGAAGCCATCATCTGCCAGCAACCGATTCTCCTTGGCCATTTGATAAAGTGGATTTTCCTTCTGACCATGGATCCACGTGGCCCCTAGCTCCAGTGCTGCTGCCCCAAAAGGTTTATGGGTCAAAGCTCTCCCGCCTGCGCGGTCTAAAGCTTCCAGAACAACCAAGTTGTTTATGCCATGCTTGACCAAGATGCTGGCCGCACCGAGTCCTGCAAATCCAGCACCAACTATAACCACTCGGGGGGAGTGGTTGCCTTCACTTTCTGAGTCCATGAAAGTTAGAGACTCCAGGGGGCCTAGGAAGAACACATTTGTTATATCACAACATGTTTAAAATTCTGTTGCTGGTTTTTAAACAAAAAGGTGTGTGGCTATTCCAATTGAAGGATACCTGTAAGTATGTCAAAGGTTGTCACTGCTGACCTCTGCTTTTAGAAATAATTCCCGGGTTGAAATGCGGTTTCAAGGGCTTTGGGACTTTCAAAGTCACGGATTCAGAAAAAGTATGCAGATTAGTTCTGACTTTCTTGATCTGTAAGCTTGTTTGAGGTTGTGTCTTAAATTATTGAAGCCAGAGACAGCCAAGCAACTAGCTATTTCAGGCCAGCAATGGCACCCGCCATTTTTTAAAGCTGGACTCTGGGCAATTTTTTTTTCCCCATGCAGTGGGGCTGTGCCTGCTCTGCATGGGTTAACTGCTCATTTTGTCAAGGAGCAACCAGAAAGCTGTATACTCACCCGATCCTCCGCTCCAGCAGCAAATATCACTCCTCCATGATCCAGTGGTGGCCTGTTCCTGACGTCTGCACGATATATGGGTGTGATGACATAAGGAACAGTTCACCGCACAAAACTGTGGTGGGGGCAGAAGCCACAGGGACCGGACTTGTGCGGGGAGGCTCAAATGTTAAAGAGGAAGTAAACCCTGATGGGTTTACTTCCTCTTTGTTTCCCTGCAAAGGTAAAGCATAATGGGCTACTATGCGTTGCATTGTAGCCCATTATGTGTCCGTTACCTGACACAGGAGCCTGCGACGTCACCGCTGTCCCCTCTGCTACGGAGCGTCCATCTTCTTTCCGGGTATCGTGGCTCTGGCGCTGTGATTGGCCGGAGCCGCGATGACGTCACTCCCATGCTTGCGTACGGAAGCATATCGCCGTTAGCAGTGGCATGCTCAGTGCGTCGTAGACAGCCGTGCCTGTCTTTTTGCAAATATCTCCTAAACCGTGTAGGTTTAGGAGATATTTCTTGGACCTACAGGTAAGCCTTAGTCTAGGCTTACCTGTAGGTCAAAGTGGTCTGTTAGGGTTTACAACCACTTTAAGCAAGTATATCTCCGCTTTCCAATCCCCCATGGTCTCCAAACTATGGCCCTCCAGTTGTTCAGGAATTACAAATCCCATCATGCCTAGTCTTGTCTGTGAATGTCAGAGTTGTACAATGCCTCATGGGACGTGTAGTTCTGCAACAGCTGGAGGGCCGTAGTTTGGAAATCCCTGCAACAACAGCAAGAAGTTAACCCACGCAGTGCAAGCACAGCCCCACTGCATGGGGGTGGAAAAAAAAAAAACAGTTTTAGGCCTCTTTCACATGGACGATCCGTATGTCCGTTTTTCATCCTTTCGTTTTCGGATGAAAAACGGACATACATTCATCCCTATGGAGCGTCGGATGTCAGCGGTGACATGTCCGCTGACATCCGACCCGCTCCGATCCGAAAAGTGTAACAGGGGAAAAGCCTACTTTTCCATCAGTTTTCGGATCGGATCGGGTGACGACGGACACTACGGTCCGTCATCATCCGATCCCCCCATAGGGGAGAGCGGCGCTCTGACAGGTCCGTCGCTGCACAGTGTGCAGCGATGCACCTGTCATCTTCCTGCTCAGCGGGGATCGGCGGAGCGATCCCCGCTGAGCCAGCGGATGTTCACGGGGCGGATCATCACTGATCCGCCCCGTGAGAAAGAGGCCTTAAGAATAGATTTCCTTTAAACCTTTTGTGAACACAGATGATTAATGCTAAGGTGTCCAGACCAAATATAGCAGTCAATCAGTCATGGCTGTTTACAAACAAAGCCATGTGATCACCATGTCATAGCTGACATAACGCACATTTCACAAAGCTTTAACACAGGAAAAAGGATCTTTATTTTAGCCACATGCAAGGCAATTTGCAAATCTTACTGAACTCAACTGGAAAAACTATCATTTTTTTTTTAATACAATGACTTTCATGGTATGTTAGCTTTGTGAATAGAGCCTATAGTGATGACAAGATCAGGATCCATGCTGGCTGGTTCCTGATTGTTAGCAGCGTGTGTGAGCGTGTGCTGCTAATTTCAAAATGGATCGTAGATTAACATTCCCTCTACACAGGGGGTTGTGCACAAAGGAACATTACCCTACATATTGCAGACATAAATGTGTTAAGGCAGCATATAGTTTCTAAAAAGTGTTTGGGGGTAGCAGGGGGTAGTACTGTATAGATCTGGGGGTAGATGGAACTTGTTGTCAGGAGCATAATATAAATCCAAGGCATAGCAAGAGTGGGTATAGAGCAGGTAGAAAATGTGATGCAAAAGAAATAAGAATGACGGTTAATGGATCTATTAGGAAGCAGGGACCAGCGCTTTTAAAGGTACAGATGGACCAGTAGGACAGCTCCCAGTATGCAACTCATGGGATTCCCAGATAGACAACTGCTGGCTGAGAACAACAGAATGCCAGCACATGGACAGACAGACAGAAATTGATCACACCAATGGACTAATGCCCCGTACACACGGTCGGACATTGATCGGACATTCCGTCAACAAAATCCTAGGATTATTTCCGACGGATGTTGGCTCAAACTTGTCTTGCATACACACGGTCACACAAAGTTGTTAGAAAATCCGATCGTTCTGAACGCAGTGACGTAAAACACGTACGACACGACTATAAACGGGGCAGTAGCCAATAGCTTTCATCTCTTTATTTATTCTGAGCATGCGTGGCACTTTGTGCGTCGGATTTGTGTACACACGATCGGAATTTCCGACAACGGATCTTGTTGTCGGAAAATTTTATATCCTGCTCTCCAACTTTGTGTGTCGGAAATTCCTATGGAAAATGTGTGATGGAGCCTACACACGGTCGGAATTTCCGACAACAAGGTCCTATCACACATTTTCCATCAGAAAATCCGACCGCGTGTACGGGGCATTAGAGGCCAATACAGCTTTGATAACAGGACCAGATCTGAATATTTAGGACAGAGGGGCCGATGCAGTAACAGGCAGAGGCTGAAGTGCAGGAGTCAGTACAGACTAGGGCTGGTCATACATTATACAATTGTCTTGTAAAAAAAAAATTCCTTTAGTTTTACCAAAACCATATATTATGAGGTCAGACCTAAACACTTTTAATTTGTATGCAATCAGGCAGGCCCTTGCACGCTTTCCTCTATGGGGGGGTCGGATGCAAAAGAACTGCCTGTCTATTCACATCCAAATGTCATCTGATCCAATCCACCAGGTGGACAGGGAATAGATCTCCCATCTGTCTGTTTATTATTATTATTATTATTATTATTATTATACGAGAGCACCAACAGTTTACGCAGCACTTTACAATGTATAGGGGGGACAACACAATTACAGTACAGTTCAGTACAAAAGGTACAGGAGGGCCCTGCTCGTAGAGCTTACATTCTAAAGGGAGGGGGTGGTGGTACAAAAGGTAATAGCTGCAAAGAATGATTTGCTGGGGTGGCTCAGGGACAGTTATGTGGGTGTGGGATAGGCTTCCCTGAATAAATGAGTTTTCAAGGATCTCCTAAAGGTGGACAGGGTAGGGCTGATCGGACATACTGGGGCAGGGAATTCCAGAGGATGGGAGAGGCTCTGGAGAAGTCCTGAAGGCGAGCATGGGAGGAGGTAATAAGGGAGCTAGAGAGCAGGAGGTCCTGGGAGGAGCGGAGGGGCGATTTGGGCGATATCTGCAGATGAGGTTGGTGATGTAGATAGGGGCGATGTTGTGAATGGCCTTGTATGTTATGGTTAGCATTTTGAATTTTACACGGTGGGGTAGGGGAAGCCAGTGAAGGGATTGGCAGAGAGGAGCAGCAGTCACGGATCGATTAGTGAGGTGTATTAGTCTAGCAGCAGCATTCATAATAGACTGAAGGGGGGATAGCCTGCGTAAGGGTAGGCCATTAAGGAGAGAGTTGCAATAGTCGAGGCGGGAAATAATCAAGGAGTGAATACGTTGCTTTGTAGTGTCATTAGTCAGGAAGGGTCGAATTCTGGAGATGTTGCGGAGGTTAAGGCGGCAGGATTTAGCCAGTGATTGGATATGGGGGCTGAAGGAGAGGTCAGAGTCAAGGATTACACCCAGGACTCTGGCATGTGTGGAGGGACCAATGGTTGTGTTGTTGATATTAATGGTGAAGTCACAGGGGGGGGACCGTGAAGGAGGAAATATAACAAGCTCAGTTTTAGAAAGATTAAGTTTGAGGAAGTGGTGTGACATCCATACCGATATGTCATTCAGCAAGTTTGAGATCCGTGAGGAGATAGTGGGGGTGAGTTGGGGAGTGGAGAGATAGATCTGTGTGTCATCGGCATAGAGATGGTATTGGAAGCCATGGGAGGTGATCAACTGGCCCGGAAGAGGTATAGAGTGAGAAAAGGAGAGGCCCAAGGACGGAGCCTTGGGGTACCCCAACAGAAAGAGGAAGGGGAGCGGAGGAGATGGAGTTGTAAGTGACGCTGAAAGTGCGCTGAGATAGGTAGGAGGAGAACCAGGATAATGCAGAATCACGAAGGCCAAGGGAGTGTAATTTGCTGAGGAGCAGCAGGTGGTCAACTGTGTCAAAGGCAGCAGAGAGGTCTAAAAGTATGAGTATGGAGTAGTGGCCATTGGTTTTGGCAGTTATTAGGTCATTGGTGATTTTTAGTAGGGCAGTTTCAGTAGAATGTTGTAGGCGGAAGCCAGACTGTAGGGGGTCGAGAAGGTTGTTGTCCGTGAGGTAGCGACTCATTTGGTCATGAACAAGGCGCTCGATGAGCTTGGAGGCAAACGGGAGAAGGGAGATAGGTCTTAAGTTATTCAAACAGGTGGGGTCTAGTGAGGGTTTTTTGAGTATGGGGGTAACCAGTGCATGTTTGAGCGGGGAAGGAAAGGTGCCGGAGGAGAGGGAGAGGTTGAAGATGTGGGTTAGGGAGTTGAGGATAGAGTGGGAAGGTGGTCGCAGTAATCGAGAGGGGACAGGGTCCAGGGGACATGTAGTGAGGTGGGCCATGGAGAGGAGTTTATCAACTTCTTCTGTTTATTAGCAGATAGGATCAGATGTTGGAGGGTGTAAACGGACACATGTCCGTTTACATCCGTCGCTCCATAGAGAGCAATAGATGGTCTGATCGGGTCCGACTTAAAAAGACTGACAGGTGGACCCGATCGGTCCGTCCATGTGACTGGGGCCTTACACCCTGAATATGGGTGTAACATGTTATGAAAGGTGAACTTATCCTTTAAAAACCTCTACCTTATAATTTTCAGTTAATTATTAATAGAGGAAGTGGAAAGGTGAAAGCCCAACTCCAGGAAAACTAACAGCCCCACTGCAAGGGTTAAATGCTCATTTGGCCTAAGGGATGGTAAAAGTATTTTTACTTACCTGAGCCTTGGCTCCCCTGGCAGATGGCGCCATCTATGCCCCAGCAGTGGACTGTCCCACGGCATCCTGGTGTCCAATTCATAGCTATGGTTCCTGCATTGGACTTGATGGCATCAGAGACATCCAACCACTGAAGTACAGAAGAGGCCCCCGAGATGGGTCTAGCAGTGTGGAGGAGCCTGCAGGAGGGCTGACACTGCAGCAGAGAAAGGATTGGGGCTTTGTGTCCTCAATCATTTTCTCTGTCTAAAAACTAGTGAAAGAGAAGGGGTCTAAACAGAGTCCTGATTTTAATAACCCCCCTCCCTCTAGGGCTATTAATAATGTATTCACAAGGGTACACGTAGCTCTGACTTGAGTGGCCAAGTTCCGCCAGTCAACTCGACATCCAGCATTAAATTTGCCACATGTGAACAGCCCCCTCAAGCTGTAGTTTACACTTGAGGTGGGCAGTTGGGCTAAAAAAAAAAATGCAGCTCAGCTGCCTGTTTTTACCGCTCCACCAGCCACCAAAAGGCTGGTGGAGCGGTAAAAGGAAAAAGCCCTTACTCTCAGATCGCTCCCAGCAGAGAGTCCTCCTTACGCACGTACAGATGTTGTCTCTCCTACGGAATAATGTGTTCTCTGCACCGCTGCTAACTGAAATTTCCTGCTGGATAATAAATCGGAGCCGCCGCTCGCTCACTGCAGGCGTGCACGGCGGAATCCGAGATCTGTACATCCACACGCTGTCACTGCCGCCACAATCCCAGCAGCATATCCGCTCTCAGCCTTCTTTTCTGCTCACGGACTGTAAATCCGCACTGCAAGCAAAATCAGAAGCACAAATAGTGCAGACCCGAAGGCACAGAAAATAAAAAAGTTTTCTTGTGCTCCACATCTGCATGAAAATTGAAAGCGTCACATCTATATGTCATGCAAATATGAAGTATAAATCATGTTTGCAGCTGAAAATGTAAAAAAAATCATGGCCGCATCACCGTTTAGTTATATTGTCAGCTTCCAATGCCTCTGTGCTTTATATGGCAAGTACTTCAAGTGAAAGAGGTTCCGGGTTATATCGCTGCCATTGTGCCGATGTACGTCGGCACAATGGCAGCGGTGGGCAAATGGGCATACCTGTACGTCCCCTTTAAGAGGTGGGGCTAGCAGGCGCGCACGCCCGCCGCGTACAGCGTGACGATCGTGTCACGGAGCCGCAGAACGGGGAAGTGTAAACAAGGCATTTCCCTGTTCTACCTTGTGTTGGCTTTTTTGTATTAAAATGTTTGTAATTAAAATCAATTGAATTTTTTATCTACGGTTTACTATCTATTTGGGTACCGGAATAGTCCAATATTTTCCTCTGGGGAGGTAGGGCTCTGTTGGAGTAGCCCTCGCCACACTCTCCCCCCCCCCCTTAGTATATCATTACAGGATGATTGTACCGGTTATGATTCCCAATGCTTAACCTTCTACCTACCTTGTGTCATGACAGAGATCCCTGCTCTCTGTGATCGGGAGCAGTGATCGCTGTCATGTGACTAGTAGCCCATCCCCCCCACAGTTAGACTCACTCCCTAGGACACACTTAACCCCTTCATCCCCCCCTAGTGGTTAACCCCTTCCCTGCCAGTGTCATTTACACAGTAATGAGTGCATTTTTATAGCACTGATCGCTGTATAAATGACCATGGTCCCAAAATAGTGTCAAAAGTATCCGATGTGTCCGCCATAATGTCGCAGTCCTGATAAAAATCGCAGATCGCCGCCATTACTAGTAAAAAAAAATAATAATAATAATAAAAATGCCATAAAACTATCCCCTATTTTGTAGACACTATGGTGTTGATTTACTAAAGGGAAAAGGACTGTGCACTTTGCAAAAAAGTGTAGTTGCCCTCTGCAAGAGCAGTTGCTCCAGAGCTTAGTAAATGAGCAGAAGCTCTGCTGACTTCCATCATCCAATCATGTGCAAGCAAAAATGTTTTTTTTATTTTCCTTACACAGAATTGGTTACTCTTTGCAAAAATAAAGCCTTACCTCATTTACAGGCATACCCCACTTTTAAGTACACAATAGGGTTGCTTAAGTGCAAAATCAGGCTCACTTCTGCATAGAAACCAATGAGCTTCCAGGTTTTATTACCAAAGCTTAATTGAACAAGCTGGGGTTAGAAGCTCATTGGTTTGTATGCAGAAGTGAGCCTGATTTTGCACTTTCCAGCTTTAGTAAATAAGCCCCATGGTGTACTTAAAAGTGGGGTATGCCTGTACTAAGCTCTGGAGCAATTGCACTTGCAGAGGGCAACTGCACTCTGCAAAGTGCACAGTCTATTTGCCTTTAGTAAATCAACCCCTATAACTTTTGCGCAAACCAGTCAATATACTCTTATTGCGATTTTTTTTTTACCAAAAAAATATGTAGAAGAAGAATACGTATCGGACTAAACTGAGGAAAAATAAAATATATATATTTTGGGGATATTTATTATAGCAAAAAATATTGTGTTTTTTTTCAAAATTGGCGATTTTTTTTTTCTTTTTTTAGAGCAAAAAATAAAAACCGCAGAGGCGATCAAATACCACCAAAAGAAATCTCTATTTGTGGGGAAAAAAAAATGTGTTTGGGTGCAACGTCGCACGACCGCGCAATAGTCAGTTAAAGCGACGCAGTGCCGAATCGCAAAAAGTGCAAAAAGTGCTCTGGTCAGGAAGGGAGTAAAATCTTCCAGGGCTGAAGCAGTTAAAGTTCATGTGCGTGTAAAGACAGGCGTCCAGATATTTTTGACAATATAGTGTGTGTATATATATAAATAGATAGATAGATAGATAGATAGATAGATAGATAGATAGATAGATAGATAGATAGATAGATAGATAGATAGATAGATAGATAGATAGATAGATAGATAGATAGATAGATAAATAGAGAGAGAGAGAGAGAGAGAGAGAGAGAGAGAGAGAGAGAGAGAGAGAAAGAAAGAGAGAGAGAGAGAGAGAGAGAGAGAGAGAGAGGGGGGGGGGGGGGGGAGAGAGAGAGAGGGGGGGGGGGGAGAGAGAGAGAGAGAGAGAGAGAGAGAGAGAGGAGAGAGAGAGAGAGGAGAGAGAGAGAGAGAGAGAGAGAGAGAGAGAGAGAGAGAGAGAGAGAGAGAGCACCCCGTCACTCCTTTGCACACCCCATTGCAAACATAGGCCATGTGTATGTGTGTTGAAGTTCAAAAAGATTTACAAATCCACTCACCACAGCCACCCAAGTGCCAGGAGATCGGGAAGAATACGTCTGTCTGTCTGTTGCTGGATTTAAGACGGACGCCGAGGTCCTCCAGGCACACAGCTCAGCACCAATAATCAGAAGGCCGCCCTGCAAATCAGAGCCGTACACTACAATGTTATCTCTCTGGACTTTATTCACTTACCTTTGTCCTGTTGATGGAGAGCACAGGGGTCCATATATCCCGCGTCTCCATAGCAGAAAGAAGAACTATCCATAGTCATACTCTATACCATCTTCCTGTGTTATCTGCAGACTTTTGATCTCTGTTATAGGAGGACAATAAACAGAAAGACATAATACACCTAAATAACACATACACTGCACAAATGTCAGCTATAATGATAAGCACAAATAGCACCTATGTTATATACATTGTGATAAGGAGGATTCAGTGTTGTAATTACCCCGGAGCCCGGGCTCATGCTGTTGTGCAGCTTTATCGCACACACGTTATGCTACGCATTAACATACCTTCAGTCAAAGTAGTATTCAAATTTCAATGTTTTTAGCTTAACACATTGAGCACAATAAAACTAACTATCCCCCCCCCCCCCCCAGTAATATATTTTGGTAAAATTAATAGGCTATGGGGCTGTGTGTTTATATGGGTGCACACAGTGTAGGACGACACAACTCTAGTCCCTGCATGCAAGGGTGGCTCCATAGAGAAAGGAGCCACCTTGTCACAGGAAACCTGGGGCAGCAGTCATGGCACCAGCTTCAACAGGATAATAGAGAAAGGATTAGCGTGTTTCTGTTCTTTATGATACCAATAACCTGGACAGGAAGTGAGGCAAAATCTCCTTCAGGGGACACATAAAAATAATAAAATCTTCACAGAGTTTCTAAATTTTCCTCCACAAGGGTAGGCAAGTTTCGGCCCTCCAGCTCTTGTGGAATAACAAGTCCTCCCACTAACACCAATGATGTGGCACTATGCTTCCCACTGACATCAATGGTTGGGCACTATACCTCTCACTAATACAAACCATGGGGCACTATGCCTTCCAATGATGGGGCATAATTCCTCCCACTGACATCAATGATGGGATATTATTCCTACTACTGACACCAGCGATAAGGCACTATTCCTCCTACTAATACCAATGATGGAGCGTTATTCTTCCCACTGACAACAATTATGAGGGGCTCTATGCTTTCCAAGGGGCACATAATTCGTCCCTCTGACATCAATGATGGGGTACTATTCCTACCACTAACACCAGTGATGAGGTACTATTCCTCCCACTAAATACCAATGATGGAAAGTTATTCCTCCCACTGACACCAATGACGGGCACTATTCCTCCTATTAACACCAACAGTGGGGCACTATTCCCCCTATTAATACCAAAGATGCAGCTCCATTCTTCCTACTAATACCAATGATGGAGCACTGTTCCTCCCATTGATTCCAACAATGAGGCACTTTGCCTTTCAATGGCACCAGCGACGGGGCATAATTCCCCCCGCAGACACCAGTGATGGGATACTATTCCTACCACAGACACCAATGATGGGGCACTATGCCTTCCAATGATACTAATGATGAGGCACTCTTCCTCCCACTGACACCAATGATGGTGCACTCTTCCTGCCACTGACACCAGTGATGGGGCACTATTCCTCCCACTGACACCAGTGATGGGGCACTATTCCTTCCACTGACACCAGTGATGGGGCACTCTTCCTCCCACTGACACCAGTGATGGGGCACTCTTCCTCCCACTGACACCAGTGATGGGGCACTCTTCCTCCCACTGACACCAGTGATGGGGCACTCTTCCTCCCACTGACACCAGTGATGGGGCACTCTTCCTCCCACTGACACCAGTGATGGGGCACTCTTCCTCCCACTGACACCAGTGATGGGGCACTCTTCCTCCCACTGACACCAGTGATGGGGCACTCTTCCTGCCACTGACACCAGTGATGGAGCACTATTCCTCCCACTGACACCAGTGATGGGGCACTATTCCTGCCACTGACACCAGTGATGGGATACTATTGCTCCCACTGACATCAGTGATGGGATACTATTGCTCCCACTGACACCAATGATGGAGCACTATTCCTACCACTGACACCAATGATGGGGCACCATTCCTACCACTGACACCAATGATGGGACACTATTCCTCCACCTACTGACCATGGGTGCCATGTACATTTTTTACTCCCACTGACCACCAAGCCTGAGGCACTGTTTACTAACGCCGGGGCATTTCTACTGCCACTGGTCACAATCTGAAGTCTAAACTGCCCTTTGTTTAGAAAGTTTGGACAGCCCTGCTTTATAGAAATATATAATACTATCATGTTTTATTTAATCCTTTCTCCTAGAAAATAGAATGTAGAAATGCAGATCTGTACGGATAGGTAAAGGGCGAGAGATAATTAGCAGCTCGTTTCTCGTCTTGTATTCGTACGAAGTCTCCCCATTCTCTATCAGATTTCATCTTCCGGGAACAAAATGCCAATGAGATGCAAAAAACTGCCAACGCAAACCTGCGCCCCAGACCCTGAAATGGAATCCTGAAGGAACAGATTCTCCTACACGGCACAGCAATCTGCTCCCTCTCAGTTATTTTCAGATGCTTCTGTCATATCAACTGTTTCAGCAAACAAAAAATACATCGGGAACAGAATGCAAATCCACGACGATAACAGATAATGCGATACTAGAAAATGTGGTTTAATTTATTCAATCCTAATATCTCTGAAGCTGCAGTACCGGCAGGTGACCTCTTGTAAACAGACAGATCCCCGTTCTGTCAGGAAAGTAGAGAGAGATCTGCTGTTCCTAGTTGTAACACCCCCCCCCCCCCCGAGTATGAAAGGGGTTAAAGTCGTTTAGGACATTCTATACCCAAACACAAAGGCAGCTACCGAACACTTCCATCAGCCGAACCAGAAACCCATACAAATAATTCTCCCCCAAATACGAGACAAGGCTCTGTCTTGAGGTTCAAGCAGGAATGAATCTTTATTCAAAAACATGTTATACAGATCCCACTTCAAAACACTTCCCCCCACCCTTGGAAAACAGGGCGGGTTAAACTGTCCAATGACAATGGACACACAGGTCAGGTGTGTTTAACATCTCATCAGTACACAGTCTTATCAGCAGGGAGAGCTGTTGGAGGAATCCCCCCTCCCTCCATAGAGATACATATCCTGTGATATCCAAGGCAGACAGACACAATAGAACATTGGAATACAGCCCCACCCCAAACTAGCACAGCAAATAGTACACAACAGCATGAGACAACACACAATATATACACACAACTTTGTGAAGCAGTCACTATCTATAATATGGCACATACGGGGTTCTCAGAGTTTTGTGTTTTGGGGGGACATGGACTTGAATCCAAAGTAACATTACTTCCAGGGTCCCCAGGCATACAGCTCACAACGAGCACCGTTCCCCCAAATGCCAGGGCCCATAATCGGTCGGCAAGAGGCTGGCATTCAGTCCCCTCCAAAAGCCTGTCCTGGCTAGGTCTGTCACACTAGTAATCAGGAACAGCGATCTCTCTACTCCCAGGCAGTCCCCTCCCCCCACAGATAGAAACAGCTCCCAGGGAACACTTAACCCCTTAATCGCCCCCTAGTGTTAACTCCTTCCCTACCAGTGACATCTATACAGTAATCAGTGGATATTTTTAGCTCTGATCGCTGTATAAATGTCAGTGGTCCCAAAAAAAGTGTCAAAAGTGTCCGATCTGTCCGCCGCAAAATCGGAGTAAACTAGTAAAGTAAAAAAAAACAAAAAGGATTAATAAAAATGCCATAAATCTATCCCCTATTTTGTAGACGCTATAATTTTTTGCGCAAACTAATCAATATACGCTCATAATCGCTCTGCATTATTCTAAAAACGCAATGCAATATGGCTACCTGGAGGTGTTCTGTCATTTCCCGCCTGTGTGATTGCTAGAGATGGGCTCGGGCGTGTTCAGGTTCCCAGTCCCAACCCACCTGCCCCATCCCTCCAGAAAGCCGACACTGCACACCGCTAATCACAAGCAATGAGGCTTTTCCCGACCTGTGCAGCTGTGGACTGGGAAATGTCCCATTGCCTGTGATTAGCAGTGTGCAGTGTCGGCTTCCTGGCGGGATCAGGCAGGTGGGTTGGGACTGGGAACCTGAACACGCCCGAGCCCATCTCTAGTGATCAGGGCCACTGATAGGGCAGCACAACTGGTCCTGTTGTACTGGGCCCGGCCCTATCAAGGGCCCCCAGCAGGTGGCAGCTATAGTCAATGTCTGCCAAAAAAAAAAAAAGGACTTACTAATGTAGCAAGTGCCGACCCAAGCCATGTCCCCTCCCCCCCGCATACATACTAGAGGTCGACCGATATATTGGCCGATATTTGGCGTTTTTTACTTAATCTGCATCAGCCGATTGTGCTGATAAAAAAGGCCGATTGTAACTTCAGCCCTGACTTGCAAATGACTTCTGTAATAGAAGTTAATGCAAGTTTCCTGAGGTTATCTGTGGAGAGGATTCTCTCCTCCTCTGGTCAGCCTGCCAAGTCTGATAAGAAGATACATTTGTATCTTTCAGGTTCTTTTTATCAATAGACTGAACTCCTAGAAGCTCTCAGTTTAACCATTTAAAGACTAAATCTTTTCTGACACTTGTTGCTTACAAGTAAAAATCCTGTATTTTCTGCTAGAAAATCACTTAGAACCCCCAAACATCCCCCAAACATTATATATATTTTTTTTAGCAGAGACCCTAGGGAATAAAATGGTGGCTGTTGCAATATTTTATGTCACACGGTATTTGAGCAGCGGTCTTTCAAACGCAATTAAAAAAAAAAAAAAAATACAGTAATGAATTAAAAAAAAACCTAAGCAGTAAAGTTAGCCCATTTTTTTTCGTCCAAAAGTTTTGATTACCTGTTTTTGTGTATTTAACATTTAAGATAGTTGTTTTTTTTTTTTTCTAAATTATACATACAAGTGAACTGATTGGAGGTTTGTTTTGTTTAATGTTTAAATGAAAAAAAATTCTGTATTACTTAAGGCTGCTTTCACACTGGAGCAGGCATGCATTGATGGTAAAACGCTGCTAGTTTTAGCGGCGCTTTACCGTCATTTTAGAGGCGCTATTCGGCTGCTAGCGGGGCGCTTATAACCCAGCTAGCGGCCGAAGAAGGGGTTAAATGCGCCCCTGAAGCGCCGCTTCCAAAACGCTTTGCAGGCGCTTCGGCAGCGGTGCGCATTCATTTCAATGGGCAGGAGTGGTGGAGCAGCGGTATACACCGCTCCAAAGATGCCGTTTGCAGGACTTTTTTTAACATCCTGCCAGCGCATCGCCTCAGTGTGAAAGCCCTCGGGATATCGCACTGAGACTGCAGGGGAGCCATTTTACAGGCACTTTACAGGCGCTATTTTTAGCCCAAAAGAGCCTGAAAAACGCCCCAGTGTGAAAGGGGTCTAACTGTTAGATTTTATGAGATGAAGGGAAAAAAGAAAAAAAAAAAAAAAAAAATCGGCCAAATATATCGGCCCAAAAAAATCGGCATCACATATCGGCCATCGGCCACCGCGATTTCTAAATATCGGCATCGGCATCGGCCAGAGAAAAACCCATATCGGTCGACCTCTAATACATACCACCAGCCGACCGCTGCCACAGGATCCACAAGGCAGCAGTGCTGACACTGACAGGCTCAGTAGTGATTGGCTCACCAATTTTCGCAGAAGTCTGCACGAAGATACAAGTCAGATTTCAGGCATCCCCTGCAATAAAAATGTCATTGTTGTTGAGATACTCCCAACAGGAACACGTCTAAAGGGATGCAGGCCCAGTAGCTTTCCTCATTAGTGCCCTGCAGCTGCTGCAGCCGATTGATAATTATGAAACCACTCCTATTAGATTCACTTTCCCACATGGACACAGAGAAACACACAGGGATTTCTTCAGAATAACAAAAAGGTAGGTGTCAGACTTTCCACTTACCAGACCGGAGTGTCCGCTTGGGGAGAGGGTAGGCTCCCTTACGTATCCGACTTGCGGCCCCTGGTAGAGCAGACAGGGGGAACAAGAGTGCGGAGTGATATGAAAGCCTGGTGCAGGAGTCCAGGTGCCGGAAGAGAGGTGATCTTCAAGCAGCAGGTAGTAATCAGGAGCACAGGCAACAGATGCTGAGCAGGAGCAGGGCAGGCAGGTCAAGACACAGGCAGGGTTCAGCAACAGGCAGGCAGCAGAGGTACAGAAGTAGCAGGCAGGAGCGGAGTCAATCAGGCCGAGGTCAGGTAAAGGCAGAAGTCAGGAGAATCCAATAGGCAAGCCGTGTCGTCAGGAGATCAGAACACAGGAAAAGCAACGAGAACTATGGCACAGGAGCTGTTGATCAGGCAGCACTGAGCAGAGTGTGCAGCAGGCCTAAATAGGTTGATTGGCGGCACACACCTGCACGCGTGCGCCCCCGAACACCAGCGCGCACACCAGTGCCCACAGAAATACGCAGACCAGCGCCCACAGGCGGACGCGCGCGTATCCGGGCACCACCGCGCACACCAGGGTCAGCCGGAGCATGTACACCAGTGCCCACAGGAGCGTGTGCACCGGAACGCACACATAAACGCGCAACGGCGCCAAGCCAGGTAACCTCTCTGACAGCAGGAATCTGCAACAAAGTTTGTTAAAATCCTTGTAATGTACATAGATCACTCAGAGGAGAATGTTTTTTTTCGTCAACAAAAGTGGAGTTGCGCTTTAAAGCGGAGTTCCAGTCTTTTTTCAGTTTATTAAAAGTCAGCAGCTACAAAAAAAAGCGTAGCTGCTGACTTTTAATAAACAGACACTCACCTGTCCGAAGCCTCGCTGCTCTCCCACTCCTCTCCGCGGCGCCGTCATTGCAATGGTGGGCGCCCAGCTGTGACAGATTGCAACTTCACAGCCGGGCGCGCACTGCACATGTGCGAGCCGCGTGCCGCTCTCCTACCGGCCAGGTAATCTTCTGGGACCTGTGACGTGTCCCAGAAGATTGCAGAGAGGGAGGGGCTGCCTAGGGGGGAGAGGAGGAGTCACCTGGGCGGCCAAGCAATGGTAGGAGGAAGTGAGACAGGAAGTACCTGTCAAAACAAGGTACCAACTCCCCCCCCCCCCCAAAAAAAAAAATTACATGTCAAATGTGGCATGTAAGGGGGCAAGGGGTGTTTAAAGCGTAAGTTCCACTTTTGGGTGGAACTCTGCTTTAAAGTCAATAACAATGATCTCCTATGCACAGCAGGGGGCGCTGTGTGTCCTGGGCCAACTGCTGGCCGTGACTTTGCATCAACAGACACTTCCACTGCAGACATATGCTGCAAGCCCTGATAAGGTAAAGTGATAAGTGAAAATCAATCTTATCAGCGACATGCCCTGGAGAATACAAGAGATCAACCACACAACATAACCAGCCACATTATGGTGAGCCAATGTAATACAGGAAACAGCAGGAATCCAGCGGTATCTTGAGCTCATTCACACCGGCCCCGTTGGGTTGTGACGGTCTCAACACATAGACAAGGAATCCGTCTTTATTGCTTCAGTAGAACGAGTCGCACTTTTGCGCAGCACGTTTGCGACGTTCTATAACGCATTGCGACGTGTTGCTGCACACAAAAGAGTTAAATGAATTTTGGAGTGTAATATAATTTAAAAAGAAAATCCAAGCACTGAGCATGTGCACAACGCACACCAGGGGGCACATGTTACATACGGCTTAAAGCTGAAACCGGGTAAGATTTTCGTTACATTGATCCAGCTTGGCATGTACAGTAAATATGGATATCTTTTTTTTCTTTTTTTCCAAACAATGCGTATCTAATATCGGAGGCTAACAATCACTGTAAAAGTTGGTGCTACTACACAGAAATCCGCAATCTTCCAGGTCCTGTGTCTGAACACATGGGTTCTCCCCGCTCATCATCACTGCAAATCACAGAACACCTTGGATTTCTCACAATAAATACAAGGCATTTTCTGGTTGGATGAAGTGGAGATCGTGACCCCCCCCCCTCCCTCCTCTCCACTGCATCCAATCAGACAAAGCGTTTGCCCGGCTTCTGATGGACGAGCATGCTGGAAAACCAGAAGCCGACCGACTCTCGATCAGCGCTTTCAGCCAATGGCGGAGAGCGCTGATCATATTGTTCTGGCGGGGGGGGGATGTCCCCCTGTCAGAACACAACAGCTCAGCGGGGAGATCGCTGTACTAACTTCACATAGTTAGTACAGCGGCTCCGACCGAAGCCTACTGTGTACCAGGCTTTAGTGTGCAGAGGGCAGCAGCCTGGCACAGGACCTGGAGGATCATGGGCTATCTCCATCATGGCGCTGACTACTAGTGATTGTTAGCTTCCTCAGTGGCATAAGATATGCATACTTACATTGGTAGACCAATGCCAAACCATGCCAAGCTGGATCAATGTCACTATGCAATAAAAGTGGTAATAAACTCAAAACCAAAAAAATGTAATATACTGCAGCTTACCAATCATTAGATGTGGTGGCTGCATTGGTTTTGTTTTTTTTTTCTATGGCTTTTTTCCCCCTCTGTTTTCACCTGGTGATCTGCCACTAACACACCTCCTGTATTAGAGAGACAAAACTCTGGAGGAATGAGAACAGGAGCCACAGCAGCATTGTCAATCTGGGGGGAGGGTGGTAAACACTACACTCAAAAAAAAAGAAAAAAAAAAATCCGGTCCCCTGCAAGTTAATATCATAATGTGCTAGTATGCTTCTGCTTTAGTGCTAGTATACTACTGCTTTAACCACCTAAGGACCGGAAGGATTTGCCCCCTTAATGACCAGGCCTTTTTTTTTGCGATACGGCACTGCGTCGCTTTAACTGACAATTGCGCGGTCGCGCGGCGTTGCACCCAAACAACATTGACGTAATTTTATTCCCACAAATAGAGCTTTCTTTTGGTGGGATTTGATCGCCTCGACGTTTTTTATTTTTTGTGCTATAAACACAACAATTTTGAAAAGAATTTTTTTTTTTTTACTTTTTGCTATAATACATATCCAAAAACAAAATATAAAAAAAAAACAAAAAAAACACATTTATTCATCAGTTTAGGCCGATATATATTTTTCTACATATGTTTGGTAAAAAAAGAAAAATCGCAATAGGTGTATATTAATTGGTTTGCGCAAAAGTTATTGCGTCTACAAACCATGGGATAGATTTAGGGACTTTTCTTTTTTCTTTTTAATTGTCTTTACTAGTAATGGCCGGGATCTGCAATTTTTTTTGCGGGACTTCGACATTGCGGCAGACAAATGTGACCCCAAATGACACTTTTTGGGGACCAGTGACATTATTACATTCATCAGTGCTATAAAAATGCACTGATCAAAGTAAAAATGACACTGAATAAGATAAAGATAGTTACCACCGCTCCGGACAATCCAAACTAAAGTCTCCTTTCCTCCAATGGCAAAAAAGAGAGAGCCCCAGGTGCTGGCAATTGCTGGTACAGATATGATCGTGTAGAAGGATCTGGATGGCCGCACACACCGGAATAGGCACATAAAATTCTTCTTTATTGAATAAGTATATAGTACATAATGACACCGCTGGAATGGTACAGCTTAGCCGCTAACGCGTTTCACAGTCGTACAGAGCTATAGCTCATAGCTACGCGTTTCACACTCGTACAGAGCTATAGCTCATAACTACGCGTTTCACACTCGTATAGAGCGCTTACTTACAGATACGCATGTATCTCGGGGACAATTGGTGCTAGAAACCCCAGCTTTGGATATTTTATGGTGCTAGTTCCACTGGGTTTGCACACCAAATTTGGGGTTCCTAACACTATGTGGCCCCAAGATATGGGGCCCCAAAGTTGGTCAACTGTGTCAATCTGCAGCAATGTCATTTCAGGACCCTTTGGGTTCAGAGACCCCAAATTTTGGTTGCAGCTAGGGGGCATCTAGGAACCCTTAACTACTGAGTTTGAAGTTCGGGGGACCTATGGCTGCAAATGGGCACAGTGATGCTGCAAATGGGCACAGTGATGCTGCAAATGGGCATTGTTGACCCTCTTTTCCACTTACAGTAGCAGTGCATTTCTCACCCTCGTCTTATACTTGGGTCACTAAGTTTTTCCCATTTTTTTTGTGGTAAATTAGGGCCTCGACTTATACTCGGAACGACTTATACTCGAGTATATACGGTACTAATTAAAACCAAACTCCAGCTCACACTTCATAGACAGTTACGGCAAACAGATTTTTCCTGGGAATAAAGGTTTTGCGTGAATAAAAACACATCCGTTTGAAGCGAAGTTCCACCCACATTACAAACTTTGCCCCATGCAGATATTTTTAGCAGGCCAAAAATGTATTGACTGTTTTTTTTTAATTTCTTTTGTTCTATTTACCTTGTTTTTAGTGCCATTATTGTCATCGTCCTGTGTACCTCCGCCGTGGCGAGGTACGTCATGTCTGGCTTCGCATTGGCTCCTGGGATGAGTGTCATCAATCCCAGGAGTCAGTGCTATGGCAACCTGCCGCCGTGCTTTGTTTATTCGCATGTGCGTGATCAGGAGCAGTACCGTGCCCGGAACTAGATAGCAGTGGGTTTCAGCTGCCCATAATGAAGATGGGAGCGCACTCGGAAGGGGGGGGGGGGGTTGTACATTTTTTAAACTAATGTTTATTTACTAAACCAACATGTTATATTAATGCTTATTGATGTAGGATTTACTGGAAACAACATGGGCATGTTAAAAAAAAGCCGGAACTTTTATAACCCCTTCCATTGTTAAATGGTTTGTCTTCTCTATGTAAACTGATACATTCTGCTGGAGGGCTTGTGCTTTTGAAAAACAACAGACTTGCTGGCTGGATGACCAAATGAAAATAGAAGAAAGAAAGTCTAAAAAAAAAAAAGAAAACTAATGCAGCCATCACATCCAAGAATTGGCAAGCTGCAAAATATAAAAAAATGTGTTTACTTTTGGGTGTAATACCGCTTTAATGGGCTATTGCTGGTGTGAATGGGACCCCTAGGCAGGATATAAGATAATAGAATACAGGTTCACTTTGATCTCTATACAGCCTGGTTTTAGTACAAGAAGCTCAAATTGGTCGCCTTGCTCGTACAGTGTCTTGAAAAAGTATTCATACCCCTTGACATTTTCCACATTTTGTCACGTTACAACCAAAAACATAAAATGTATTTTACTGGGATTTTATGTGATAGACCAACACAAAGTGGCACATAATTGTGAAGAGGAAGGAAAATGATAAATGGCTTTCAATTTTTTTTACAAATAAATATTTGAAAAGTGTGGGGGGCATTTGTATTCAGCCCCCTTTACTCAGATACCCCTAATTAATATTTAGTGGAACCAATTGCCTTCAGAAGTCACCTAATTAGTAAATAAAGTCCACCTTTGTGTAATTTAATCTCAGCATAAATACATCTATTCTGTGAAGCCCTCAGAGGTTTGTTAGGAAACCTTAGTGAACAAACAGCATCATGAAAGCCAAGGAACACACCAGACAGGTCAGGGATAAAGTTGTGGAGAAGTTTAAAGCAGGGTTAAAAAAACGTATCCCAAGCTTTGAACATCACACAGAGCACTGTTCAATCCATCATTGGAAAATGGAAAGAGTATGGCACAACGGCAAACCTACCAAGACATGGCCGTCCACCTAAACTGACAGGCCGGGCAAGGAGAGCATTAATCAGAGAAGCAGACAAGAGGCCCATGGTAACTCTGGAGGAGCTGCAGAGATCCACAGCTCAGATGGGAGAATCTGTCCACAGGACATCTATGAAGGCCCGGACACACCATACGAAAATCAGATGGAAAAATTCATATGACGAGATGTCTGACGATTTTCGGATTGTTAGTGCGGTGCTTTCGACAGTCGATTTTCAGACAAAAGCTGGATGTGCAGACTATAAAATTTTTGTTGGATGTGAACTCAACGTAGGATTTTCGTTTCATTAGTACGGTTTTCGTATGAAAGAAATCGTAAGAGCAAGACTACGCATGCTCAGAAATAAAAAAAGTACATACAAAACTATTCAACACATTGGGGTTGATTTACTAAAGGCAACTAAAAGGCAAAGTGCAGTTGCTCCAGGGCTTAGTAAATGAGGTAAAGCTTCACTTTGCAAAGAGTACCCAATCACATGCAAAGGAGAATAAAAAAACAGCATGTTTGCTTGCTCATGATTGGACGATGGAAGTCAGAAGAGCTTCTGCTCATTTACTAAGCTCTGGAGCAACTGCTCTTGCAGAGTGCAATTGCACTTTGCAAAGTGCACAGTCAATTTGCCTTTAGTAAATCAACCCCATTATGTCACTTCTTACATAGTTACATAGTAGGTGAGGTTGAAAAAAGACACAAGTCCATCAAATCCAACCTATGTGTGTGATTATATGTCAGTATTACATTGTATATCCCTGTATGTTGCGGTCGTTCAGGTAATAATAGTTTTCAGCTAATAGTTTTTTGAAACTATTGATGCTCCCCGCTGAGACCACCGCCTGTGGAAGGGAATTCCACATCCTTGCCGCTCCTACAGGAAAGAACCCTCTACGCAGTTTAAGGTAAAATCTAATTTCTTCTAATTTTAATGAGTGGCCACGAGTCTTATTAAACTCCCTTCTGTGGAAAAGTTTTATCCCTATTGTGGGGTCACCAGTACGGTATTTGTAAATTGAAATCATATCCCCTCTCAAGCGTCTCTTCTCCAGAGAGAATAAGTTCAGTGCTCGCAACCTTTCCTCATAACTAAGATCCTCCAGACCCTTTTATTAGCTTTGTTGCCCTTCTTTGTACTCGCTCCATTTCCAGTACATCCTTCCTGAGGACTGGTGCCCAGAACTGGACAGCATACTCCAGGTGCGGCCGGACCAGAGTCTTGTAGAGCGGGAGATTTATCGTTTTATCTCTGGAGTTGATCCCCCTTTTAATGCATGCCAATATTCTGTTTGCTTTGTTAGCAGCAGCTTGGCATTGCATGCCATTGCTGAGCCTATCATCCACTAGGACCCCCAAGTCCTTTTCCATCCTAGATTCCCCCAGAGGTTCTCCCCCCATTGTATAGATTGCATTCATATTTTTGCCACCCAAATGCATTATTTTACATTTTTCTACATTGAACCTCATTTGCCATGTAGTTGCCCACCCCATTAATTTGTTCAGATCTTCTTGCAAGGTTTCCACATCCTGCGGAGAAGTTATTGCCCTGCTTAGCTTAGTATCTGTAACAACACCCCGAGTATGAAAGGGGTTAAAGTCGTTTAGGACATTTCATACCCAAACACAAAGGCAGCTACCGAACGTTCCAATCAGCCGAACAAGGAACCCATACAAATAATCCACCCCAAAAACGAGACACGGCTCTGTCTTCAGGTTCCAAGCAGGAATCAACTCATTTATTATAACACATGGACACAACAGATAAAATAACTCAGAGACTCTTTCCCCCCACCCTTGGAAAAGAGGGCGGGTTAAACTGTCCAATGACAATGGACACACAGGTCAGGTGTGTTTAACGTCTCATCAGTACACAGTGTTAGCAGGGAGAGCTGTTGGAAGAATCCCCCCTCCCTCCAATGCAATACGCATCCTGTGATCCAAGGCAGACAAACACAATAGAACATTGGAATACAGCCCCACCCAAAACTAGCACAGCAAACAGTACACAACACAATGAGACAGCACACTTTATATATACACACATATACAGCATTGAGTCTCTGACTAGCACAGATCATAGTGGGGTTCTCATTCACCCTGTGCCCCTATTAGTGACTCCCATCACAATGGCATATCCAGAGTCCCCAGAGTCTGTGTGTGTCTTGGGGGACATGGACCTGAATCTAAAGTAATGCCACCTCCAGGGTCCCCAGGCATACAACTCACAAAGAGCACCGTCCCCCCAAATGCCAGGGCCCATAATCGGTTTGCAGGAGGCTGGCATTCAGTCCCCTCCAAAAGCCTCTTTTCCGGCTAGGTCTGTCACAGTATCGTCTGTAAATACAGAGATTGAACTGTTTATCCCATCCTCCAGGTCGTTTATAAACAAATTAAATAGGATTGGCCCCAGCACAGAACCCTGGGGAACCCCACTACCCACCCCTGACCATTCTGAGTACTCCCCATTTATCACCACCCTCTGAACTCGCCCTTGTAGCCAGTTTTCAATCCATGTACTCACCCTATGGTCCATGCCAACGCACCTTATTTTGTACAGTAAACGTTTATGGGGAACTGTGCCAAATGCTTTTGCAAAATTTGACGTATTCTGTTGTACGAAAATTTTCATATTGTGAGTAACCTCTTCATTTTCAACATGAGACTAGCATGCTACAAAAAACAGACGTTCGGTCGTTCGCAAATCTAAGCGTGTGTAGGAGGCTTTAGTCGTGCTCTCCACAAATCTGTCCTTTATTGAAGAGCGGTAAGTAGAAAGCCATTGTTGAAAGAAAACCATAAGAAGTCCTGTTTGCAGTTTGTGAGAAGCCATGTGGGGGACACAGCAAACATGTGGAAGAAGGTGCTCTGGTCAGATGAGAACAAAATTTGACTTTTTGTCCTAAAAGGAAAAAGATAAGTGTGGCGGAAAAACTAACACTACCACCGCCATGAAACATGTGGTGGGGATGCTTTTCTTCAGCAGGGACAGGGAAGCTGATCAGAAATGATGGGAAGATGGATGGAGCCAAATACATAGTAATCTTAGAAGAAAACCTGTTATGCCGCGTACACACGATCGGCCATTGATCGGACATTCCGATAACAAAATCCATGGATTTTTTCCGAAGGATGTTGGCTCAAACCTGTCTTGCATACACACGGTCACACAAATCTTGTCGGAAATTCCGAATGTCAAGAATGCGGTGACGTACAACACGTACGACGAGCCGAGAAAAAGTTCAGTGCGGCTCTTCTGCTTGATTCCGAGCATGCGTGGAACTTTGTGCGTCGGAATTGTGTACACACGATCGGAATTTACGTCAACGGATTTTGTTGTCGGAAAATTTGGGATCCAGATCTCAAATTTCGTGTGACGGAAATTCCGATGGAAAATGTCCGATGGAGCCTACACACGGTCTGAATTTCCGACAACAAGCTCCCATCAAACATTTTCCGTCTGAAAATCCGACCGTGTGTACGGGGCATTAGAGTCTGCAAAAGACTTGAGACTGGGGGCGGAGATTCACCTTCCAGCAGGACAACGACCCAGGGGGGGCTGAATATAAATGCCCCCCACACTTTTCACATATTTATTTGTTAAAAAAATATTGAAAACCATTTATCATTTTTCTTCCACTTCACAATTATGTGCCACTTTGTGTTGGTCTATCACATAAAATCCCAATAAAATACATTTACGTTTTTGGTTGTAAAGTGACAAAATGTGGAAAATTTCAAGGGGTGTGAATACTTTTTCAAGGCACTGTGTGTATCCAGTAAAGTGTGAACTGTTGTAAAATTATTTTTAAAAATGTGCTGACTTCTTCCTGTTCGTATACAATCTCATACAAAGGTTGTACTTTGGTATTTATTACATGACCGTATCATTAACCTTCTTCACTGGCATTTATGGGTATGATGACAGAAGTTCGATCGATTCCATTCTTTCTGCAGTAAACAGGATTAGTGCTGGCATTGTGTAATCAAAAAAAAAGCAACTTGATTGCACCGAAACAAAAACTGTTCAACCAAAGCCGATGTTGCCCGTGGTTGGCAGTGTGGAGCGCTGAGCGGGTACAGGAGAAAGAGCCCTGACACCAGATAGGAGTAGAAGACTGGGAAGAACTGCTTACCGAGATCCAGGAAAGCCGGATTCTCCTCAATCAGCAGAACGGTCACTGACCCTTCAATGTACAAAAGTCAGCGCTCAAGAATGCAGTGGTAAGATTAAAAGGTTCTCTTTAAACCGGAACTAAACTGCAATGCAGGGCTCAAGGACTTTGCACAGATTCCACAAGGCAGCGGCACTAAGATACAAGTCAGATTTCAGGCATCCCCTGCAACAAATATGTCATTATTGCTGAGATACTCCCAACAGGAACACGTCTAAAGGGATGCAGGCCCAGTAGCTTTCCTCATTAGTGCCCTGCAGCTGCTGCAGCCGATTGATAATTATGAAACCACTCCTACTAGATTCACTTTCCCACATGGACACAGAGAAACACACAGAGATTTCTTCAGAATAACAAAAAGGTAGGAATCTGCAACAAAGTTAGTTAGAATCCTTGTAATGTACAGAGATCACCCAGAGGAGAATGTTTTTTCTTTCTCAACAAAAGTGGAGTTATGCTTTAAAGCGGAGTTCCAGTCTTTTTTGAGTTTATTAAAAGTCAGCAGCTACAAAAAGCGTAGCTGCTGACTTTCAATAAACAGACACTCACCTGTCCCACGATGCAGGCGCCCAAAGCCTCGCTCCCCTCCCCCTCCTCTCCGCGGCGCCGTCATTGCAACTGTGGGCGCCCGGCTGTGACAGATTGCGGCTTTGCAGCTGGGCGCGCACTGCACATATGCAAGCCGCGTGCTGCTCTCCTACCGGCTAGGCAATCTTCTGGGACCTGTGACGTGCCCCAGAAGATTGCAGAGAGGGAGGGGCCGCCTAGGGGGAGAGGAGGCAACGCCTAGATGGCCACGCAATGGTAGGAGGAAGTGGGGCAGGAAGTACCTGTCAAAACCAGGTACCAACTCCCCCCCCCCCCCCCCCCAAAAAAAAAAAAAAATCACACGTCAAATGTGGCATGTAAGGGGGCAAGGACTGTTTAAAGCGGAAGTTCCACTTTTGAGTGGAACTCTGCCTTTAAAGTCAATAACAATGATCTCCTATGCACAGCAGGGGGCGCTGTGTGTCCTGGGCCAACTGCTGGCCGTGACTTTGCATCAACAGACACTTCCACTGCAGACATATGCTGCAAGCCATGATAAGGTAAAGTGATAAGTGAAAATCAATCTTATCAGCGACATGCCCTGGAGAATACAAGAGATCAACCACACAACATAACCAGCCACATTATGGTGAGCCAATATAATACAGGAAACAGCAGGAATCCCGCGGTCTCTTGAGCTCATTCACACCGGCCCCGTTGGGTTGTGACGGTCTCAACACATAGACAAGAAATCCGTCTTTATTGCTTCAGTAGAACGAGTCGCACTTTTGCGCAGCACGTTTGCATCCTTCTATAACGCATTGCGACGTGTTGCTGCACACAAAAGAGTTAAATGAACTTTCGAGTGTAATATACTTTAAAAAGAAAATCCAAGCACTGAGCATGTGCACAACGCACACCAGGGGGCACATGTTACATACGGCTTAAACCTGAAACCGGGTAAGGTTTTCGTTACATTGATCCAGCTTGGCATGTGCAGTAAATATGCGTATTTTTTTTTCTTTTTTTCCAAACAATGCGTATCTAATATCGGAGGCTAACAATCACTGTAAAAGTTGGTGCTACTACATAGAAATCCGCAATCTTCCAGGTCCTGTGCCTGAACACACGGGTTCTCCCCGCTCAGCATCACTGCAATTCACAGAACACCTTGTATTTCTCACAATAAATACGAGGTAATTTCTGGTTGGATGAAGTGGAGTTCGTGACCCCCCCCCCCTCCCCTCCTCTCCACTGCATCCAATCAGACAAAGCATTGCCCGGCTTCTGATGGACGAGCATGCTGGAAACCAGAAGCCGACCGACTCCCGATCAGCGCTCTCCGCCAATGGCGGAGAGCGCTGATTGGATTGTTCTGGCGCGGGGGGGGGGGGAATGTCCCCCTCTCAGAACACAACAGCTCAGCGGGGAGATCGCTGTACTAACTTCACATAGTTAGTACAGCGGCTCCGACCGAAGCCTACTGTGTACCAGGCTTTAGTGTGCAAAGGGCAGCTGCTTGGCACAGGACCTGGAGGATCATGGGCTATCTCCATCATGGCGCTGACTACTAGTGATTGTTAGCTTCCCCAGTGGCCCCTGTGGCATAAGATGTGAATCCTTACATTGTGCCAAGGTAGACCAATGCCAAACCATGCCAAGCTATATCAATGTAACTATGCAATAAAACTGGTAGTAAACTCAAAACCAAAAAATTTTATATTTTGTAGCTTACCAATCATTATTTGTGTTGGCTGCATTTGTTTTGTTTTTTTTCTTTGGCACCTGGTGATCTGCCACTAACACACCTCCTGTATTAGTGAGACAAAACTCTGGAGGAATGAGAACAGGAGCCACAGCAGCCTTGTCAGTCTGGGAGGAGGGTAGTTCTAAAGCGGTGGTAAACACTACTCTCAAAAAAAAAAGAAAAAAAAATCCGGTCCCCTGCAAGTTAAAGGGGTTGTAAAGGTATTTTTTTTTTTTTAAATAACAAACATGTTATACTTACTTCCACTGTGCAGCTCGTTTTGCACAGAGTGGCCCCGAACCTGCTCTTCTGGGGTCCCTCGGCGGCTGTCTCAGCTCCTCCCCGCAAGAACTCAACACCTTAATGCGAGCTCCCTCGCATGGTGGTTAGTTCTTGCGGGCGCGCTCCCGTGATACAGCTGGTGGCTATAGCCGCCGACTGTATCACTCGGCCCCGCCCCCCGGCGTGCCGCATCATTGGATGTGATTGACAGCAGTGCGAGCCAATGGTTGTGCTGCTTTCAATCCATCCACTCTAGCCAATCAACGGCCAGGCTGAGCGACGAAGAGGATGTCGGGAGCGAGCGCGGGACTTTTGAGGGGTCAGGTAAATAAAACGCTGGGGGGGGGGCTGGGGGGGCCGGCATTGTTGGATGTTTTTTCACCTTAATGCATAGGATGCATTAAGGTGAAAAAACATGAACCTTTACACCTTTACAACCCCTTTAATATCATAATGTGCTAGTATGCATCTGCTTTAGTGCTAGTATACTACTGCTTTAACCACCTAAGGACTGGTAGGATGTGCCCCCCTAATGACCAGGCCTTTTTTTTTGCAATCCGGCACTGCGTCGCTTTAACTGACCATTGCGCGGTCCTGCGACGTTGTACCCAAACAAAATTGACATCCTTTATGTTCCGCAGCCAACGGACCTTACTTTGTACAGTAAACGTTTTTTGGGGAACTGTGTCAAATGCTTTTGCAAAATCTGACGTATTCTGTTGTATGAAAATTTTCGTATTGTGAGTAACCTCTTCACTTTCGACATGAAACTAGCATGCCACAAAAAAACGGACGTTCGATCATCCGAAAATCTAAGCGTGTGTACGAGGCTTTAGTCGTGCTCTCCACAAATCTGACCTTTATGGAAGAGTGACAAGAAGAAAACCATTGTTGAAAGAAAACCATAAGAAGTCCAGTTTGCAGTTTGTGAGAAGCCATGTGGAGGACACAGCAAACATGTGGAAGAAGGTGCTCTGGTCAGATGAGACCAAAATTGAACTTTTTGTCCTAAAAGGAAAACGCTATGTGTGACGGAAAACTAACACTACCACCGCCATGAAACGTGTTCTGGGGATGCTTTTCTTCAGCAGGGACAGGGAAGCTGATCAGAAATGATGGGAAGATGGATGGAGCCAAATACAGGGCAATCTTAGAAGAATACCTGTTATGCCGCGTACACACAGTCGGACTTTTCGACCGGACTGGTCCGACGGACCAAATCCGGCGTACAATCCGATCGTGTGTGGGCTTCACCGGACCTTCAGCAGACTTTTCCAGTCGCAAATCTAAAGGACTTTACATTTGGAACATGCTTCAAATCTTTACGTCGTAACTCCGCCAGACCCAGAAATCCGCTCGTCTGTATGCTAGTCCGACGGACAAAAACTGACGCTAGGGCAGCTATTGGCTACTGGCTATCAACTTCCTTATTTTAGTCCGGTGTACGTCATCACGTACAAATCCGTCGGACTTTTGTGTGATCGTTTTTAGGCAAGTCCGTTCGTTAGAAAGTCCGTCGAAAGTCTGTCGGACAGGCCGTCGGACTTTTGTTGCTGAAAAGTCCAACCGTGTGTACGCGGCATAATGCCCCGTACACGCGGTCGGATTTTCCGACGGAAAATGTGTGATAGGACCTTGTTGTCGGAAATTCCGACCGTGTGTAGGCTCCATCACACATTTTCCATCGGATTTTTCGACACACAAAGTTTGAGAGCAGGCTATAAAATTTTCCGACAACAAAATCCGTTGTCGGAAATTCCGATCGTGTGTACACAAATCCGACGCACAAAGTGCCACGCATGCTCAGAATAAATAAAGAGATGAAAGCTATTGGCCACTGCCCCGTTTAGAGTCCCGACGTACGTGTTTTACGTCACCGCGTTCAGAACGATCAGATTTTCCAACTTTGTGTGACCGTGTGTATGCAAGACAAGTTTGAGCCAACATCCGTCGGAAAAAATCCATGGATTTTGTTGTCGGAATGTCCGATCAATATCCGACCGTGTGTACGGGGCATTAGAGTCTGCAAAAGACTTGAGACTGGGGTGGAGATTCACCTTCCAGCAGGACAAGGACCCAGGGGGGCTGAATATAAATGCCCCCCACACTTTTCACATATTTATTTGAAAAAAAAAAAAATTGAAAACCATTTATCATTTTCCTTCCACTTCACAATTATGTGCCACTTTGTGTTGGTCTATCACATAAAATCCCAATAAAATACATTTAAGTTTTTGGTTGTAACCTGACAAAATGTGGAAAATGTCAAGGGGTATGAATACTTTTTCAAGGCACTGTGTGTATCCAGTAAAGTGTGAACTGTTGTAAAATTATTTTTAAAAATGTGCTGACTTCTTCCTGTTCATATACAATCTCATACAAAGGTTGTACTTTGTTATTTATTACACGACCGTATCATTAACCTTCTTCACTGGCATTTATGGGTATGATGACAGAAGTTCGATCGATTCCATTCTTTCTGCAGTAAACAGGATTAGTGCTGGCATTGTGTAATCAAAAAAAAAGCAACTTGATTGCACCGAAACAAAAACTGTCCAACCAAAGCCGATGTTGCCCGTGGTTGGCAGTGTGGAGCGCTGAGCGGGTACAGGAGAAAGAGCCCTGACACCAGATAGGAGTAGAAGACTGCGAAGAACTGCTTACCGAGATCCAGAAAAGCCGGATTCTCCTCAATCAGCAGAACGGTCACTGACCCTTCAATGTACAAAAGTCAGCGCTCAAGAATGCAGTGGTAAGATTAAAAGGTTCTCTTTAACCCGGAACTAAACTGCAATGCAGGTCCCCAAGGACTTTGGCATTTTGTGTATGCATCATGCACAGCATATTTACACCCAACAGAATACAGTGGAACCTTGGTTAACGAGTAACGTGGTTAACGAGCGTTTTGAAAGACGAGCAACTTGTTTTAAAAAAAAATCCTGACCCGGTTTGTGAGTGTTGTCTCGCAAAACGAGCAGGATTCAAGCCAATGGGGTGTGTAGTACCACATTTGGCCAGGAGGTGTGGGGGCGCCGGTGACACTAGGAACGGTTCGGGGCAGTTCGGAAATACTCGGAATCACTCGGAAATACTCTGTTCCTGAGTGTTTCCGAGCCTTTCCGAGTTCAGCCGAGCTGTCCCTGAGTATGTCCGAGGCTCTCCAGCGCTCCCCCTCACCTCTGGCCACATGCGGTATTGCATGCAATAGACGTCAATGCGGAACGAATTATCTTTGTTTCCATTGACTTCTATGGGGGAATTCGCTTTGATATGTGAGTGCTAGGGCCCTAGGGTTTTAGAAAGTAATATTCTGCGCCCCTTTGGTGTGTGATGTGCGGCCCTTGAACCTCAGCAGTCTGTAGTAGGAACACTGATTAGGGTAATAGTACTGATCTCCTCTACTATCCTCATGTAACGTGTTCCCAGTTTTCTATTGTCTTCTGCAGAATCTCCCCAACCAACAAGGTATCCTGTCCACTCTCTCTGACCCTCATTTCCTCCATTAGGTCTGCAGGTTCTGACAGTCCTCTCAAGCATCACATATATTGAACATTATTTGTGGCCCTTTGGTGATGTCAAGGGCCACATTTGAGGGACCCTTTAGCTCATAAGTTGACAACCACTTGACAACCAAGTTTCTGCTCTAAATCATCCCAAAGGTGTTCTATCGGGTTGAGGTCAGGACTCTGCGCAGGCCAGTCAAGTTCCTCCACCCCAAACTCGCTCATCCATGTCTTTATGGACCTTGCTTTGTGCACTGGTTCGCAGTCATGTTGGAATAGGAAGGAGCCATCCCCAAACTGTTCTCACAAAGTTGGGAGTATGAAATTGTCCAAAATGTCTTGGTATGCTGACGCCTTAAGAGTTCCCTTCACTAGAACTAAGGAGCCAAACCCAACCCCTGAAATACAACCCCACACCATAATCCCCCCTCCACCAATAAGGTCCATAAAGACATGGATGAGCGAGTTTGGGGTGGAGGAACTTGACTGGCCTGCACAGAGTCCTGACCCCAACCCGGTAGAACACCTTTGGGGTGAATTATAGCGGAGACTGCGAGCCAGGCCTTCTCGTCCAACATCAGTGCCTGACCTGACAAATACACTTCTGGAAGAACAGTCAAACGTTCCTATAGACACACTCCTAAACCTTGTGCACGGCCTTCCCAGAAGAGCTGAAGCTGTTATAGCTGCAAAGGGTGGGCCAACTCAATATTGAACCCTACGTACTAAGACTGGGATGCCATTAAGGTTCATGTGTGTGTAAAGGCAGGTGTCCCAATACTTTTGACAATATAGTGTGTTTCTTTCATAGTCGCTTATTTGCTCTCAGAGAAAAAAGGGTATTTCCTTCATCTGAACAGAGCAGCAGGGGGGCGAAGAAAAGGCAAGTATACACAGAACACTCTTTCCTTCTCAATGCTTCACTGGCTGAGCTGAGCATACATGTCTGTCTATGGTGGACTGGTTAAAGTGGAACTATATTCATCTGATCACTACAAACCAAAAACACTATTTCATTCATTTTTATTATTCAAACGCAAACTCCCCCATCCATCCATCCATCCATCCGTGTCACCATGCTTTATTTTGTTGAGAAATCACTTTGAAAAACACCTCCTGGCATTTTTGGCCGTGGCCAATCTTGAATAAAGGCAGATGATTCATGTCGCATTTACTTACTGGAATCCCTCCGCCCTTAGCTCAGGCATGCAAGCAGGAGAATGTACTTAAAGCGGAGTTCTGCTTAAAAAAAAAAAAAAAAAAAAAATTAAAAGTCAGCAGCTACAAATACTGCAGCTGCTGACTTTTAATAATCGGGACACTTACCTGTCCCATGGTCCAGCAATGCGGGGGTACGAAGCCCCCCGCTCGTCTACCGCTCCTCTCTGCGGCACCGGCATTGTAACTGTGGGCAATCATCTGGGACACGTCACAGGTCCCAGATGATTGCCCGGCCAGGCACGGCGCGGCTTGTGCATGCGCAGTGGGTGCCCGGCTGTGAAGCCACAGCCGGGCACCCACAGCGCATGCCAAAGCCGCGCCGTGCCTGGCCGGGCAATCATCTGGGACCTGTGACGTGTCCCAGATGATTGCCGAGAGGGAGGGGGGGGGAGGTGATCTCCCTTCCAGTGCTACGGTGCGCCAGGAGGAAGTGGGGGCTGGTATCCGCTCCCCCCCCCCCTCCCCAAAAAATGACATGCCAAATGTGGCATGTCAGGGGGTCACCTCCCTTAAAGCGGAACTTCCATTTTTGGGTGGAACTCCGCTTTAACTGAAAAGCCACTCCTCCCCTCCTGAAGACTTCTGGGATATATGACATCATTTGCCTAGAGGCATGGAAACCAGGAGCTAACTAAAGAAATATATAAAACAAAAAATGTTTCCTACCTATTTACTAATGCTAGCGGCATAAAGATTAAAAATAGTCGTTGTTTATCGAGAAAGTGAAGTTCTAGGCGGTTGCATAAACTCTCATGTCTTTTGTCTGTTTTTTAGGACTTTAGAGTGGAGTTGTGCAACTCAAATTCCTAGCATGCAAAACCAGGTTCAGCCCAGGTTCACACTGACAGCGGGGATGAAATCGTTCGAGTTCAGCTGAACGCACATAATCTCATTCCCACACGTCAGTCCCGACTTCGGGGGGGGGCGATTCCAGAGACATCAATCAATGGAAATCGCACGCCGGAGTCGCCATAAGTAGTACAGAAACTTCATTTAAATAGATTTCTCAATAGCCACAAAGGACATAAATCCACTTTGTGTGCACCAAATACCTTTGCAAACCCGGATATTACCTTGTAAAAGTAGCAGTGACGTCATCGCTGTGCTGTACACAGCCTGTGCAGTGAGCAGAGCTGTGGGAGGGGCCCAGCAGGCTCCACCTACTACAGACTGACCGTGTTTCGTCAGATTAGGCGACCCGTCAGAAGGTGTAACGAAAGTGACGTTTCGTCACCACCATCTTGCTACACCCCCCACAGTAATAGGGCGTACACACGGTCGGACTTTGTTCGGACATTCCGACAACAAAATCCTAGGATTTTTTCCGACGGATGTTGGCTCAAACTTGTCTTGCATACACACGGTCACACAAAGTTGTCAGAAAATCCGATCGTTCTAAACGCGGTGACGTAAAACACGTACGTCGGGACTATAAACGGGGCAGTGGCCAATAGCATTTAATCTCTTTATTTATTCTGAGCATGCGTGGCACTTTGTCCGTCGGATTTGTGTACACACGATCGGAATTTCCGACAACGGATTTTGTTGTCGGAAAATTTTATAGCCTGCTCTCAAACTTTGTGTGTCGGAAAATCCGATGGAAAATGTCCGATGGAGCCCACACACGGTCGGAATTTCCGACAACACGCTCCGATCGGACATTTTCCATCGGAAAATCCGACCGTGTGTACGGGGCATAAGGATACACTGAGAAGGGGGCAAGCGGACAGCTTGTTACACCCACCAGAGTTTTGCATTTTACCTTTTTTTTTTTTTTTTTTAACAGTAAACTGAGTTTGTATAGTGAAATACAGTACTTAGAACTCCATGTAAATGTTTAGATGGTAAATTTTAATTTTTTGTTAAATTTTAAAAGCGGCGAACTTCTGTCCGATTATCAAACCTGTGAGATTAGCAGGCTTGCTCCAGCTTTTAAAATTCAACATGTGAACAGTCATACAGAGTTCTAAGTACTATGTTTCCCTATATAAACTCAGTTTACTGTAAAAAAAAAAAGTGTGAAATGCAAAACTCCGGTGGGTGTAACAAGATGTCCGCTTGCCCCTTGTCAGTGTATCCTTACTGTGGGGGAGTGCGGGGTGTACCAAAATGGCGGCAACGAAACGTCACTTCTGTTACACATTCTGACGGGTCGCCGAATCTGATGAAACACCTGCAGAAAACTACAGGAGGGGGGCGGAGACAAGACCAGCAACCCTGCACAAGGAGAGAGAGCAGCAGTGAGTGGTCTTTATTATAGGGAAAGTCTCACACTGGAGTACTGCACAGATCTGGATGAAATACACAAAGCACAGCAAGATTCAAGGGTGAATACACATGACGAATGGATTCAGACAATATTTACTTATACCAGGTTTCAGCTTTAACCACTTGCCGCCCGCCCACCGTCAAATGATGGCAGGACGGTGCGGCTCTCGTTCTGGGTGGACGTCATATGACGGCGCACCTGAACGGCCGCTCCTGCACGTCCCCAGTAGACCCCAAGCTCTGTAAAGAGCCTCTTTAATCACGTGATCGGCTGTGTCCAATCACAGCCGGTCACATGTAAACAAGGAAGTGCCAGTAATTGGCTCTCTTCGCCTAACACTGACAGAGTGTGTGGCGAGGAGAGACGATCAGCGGCATTTCCTCGCAGGGGACAGTGAGAGATGTAATCAGTGCCCTGATTACATTAGAGTGCCACTAGTGCCAGCAACCCATGCTAACCAGTGCCAGCAACCAGTGCTAACAATCAATGCCCACCAGTGCCAACAATCAGTGCCCAGCACAGCCAGAAATTAGTGCCCATTAGCGATGCCAATCAGTGCCGCCTATCAGTGATGCACTGAAGCCCATCAGTAAAGCCCATCAATGCCCATTAGTTCCGCCCATCAGTGCCGCTTATCCATGCTGCCTATCAGTGCCGGCTATCAGGGCCCGTCAGTGCCACCTATCAATGCCCACCAGTGCCACTCATCAGTGCCACCTATCAATGCCCACCAGTGCCACTCATCAGTGCCACCTATCAATGCCCACCAGTGCCACTCATCAGTGCCACCTATCAATGCCCACCAGTGCCACTCATCAGTGCCACCTATCAGTGCCCATAAGTGAAGAATATAGTGCCGCCTCATCAGTGCAGCCTATTAGTGCCCATTAGTGCCGCCTCATCAGTGAAGGAGAAAAATTACTTATTTACAAAATTTACTGACAGAAACTAAGAAAAACGTTTTTGTTTTTTTCAACATTTTTATTAATTTTTTTAGGAAAAAAAATAAAAACCCAGCAGTGATTAAAAACCACCACCAACAAAAGAAAGCTCTATTTGTGTGAAGAAAATGATAAAGATGTCACATGGGTACAGTGTTGTATGACCGCGCAATTGTCATTCAAAGAGTGACAGCGCTGAAAGCTGAAAAATGGTCTGGGCAGGAAGGGGGTGAAAGTGCCCGGTAGATAAGTGGTTAAAGAGCAAATCGCTTTTTGAGTCAAACTCCAGTAACCAGCAAAGCAAGTTTTTTTATACAAACTACAACCAGTCACATAGTATCTGCCCTGCACTTCTGTGTCCGCAGCCTATTACTCTCTCTACACTCAGTATATTGATTATCTAACCTTTTGCTTTTTGTTGTCCTCCAGCATGGGTGGAGCCACAAGTCCCAGCATGCCCAGCGAATTGCACACACATACTGTATGAGAAGTCAGCATCTTCTATATCAGGGGTCTTCAAACTACGGCCCTCCAGGTTTTCAGGAACTACAATTCCCATCATGCCCAGTCATGTCTGTGAACGTCAGAGTTGTACAATGCCTCATGGGATGTGTAGTTCCGCAACAGCTGGAGGGTCGTAGTTTAAAGATCCCTGCTCTATAATACAATCTAAATATTAGGCAACAGATTTGCAAAACGTGTTCAGATTACGTGTTTTCTCACCTGCCCAGCAGCTTCCTCGGCTCGCCCCCTGCAGAGGAGTCTGGGAAATGTAGTCAACGCAACACATGCTAATGTCAGATCTTTTGCAAGGGCTGATGGGAGATGTGGGCTGAGTGCAGATGCCAGACTCAGAAGCAGTGAGAGATTGTGATGTTCATTTACTAAAGGCAAATAGACTGTGCACTCTACAAGGGCAATTGCCCCAGAGCTTAATAAAAGAGCAGAAGCTCTGCTGACTTCCATCATCCAAACATGTGCAAGCAAAAATGTTTTTTTTTCCCCCTAGCACGTGATTGGTTATTCTTTGCAAAGCGAAGCCTTACCTCATTTACTAAAGTAGAAGTAAAGGGGATTTTTTTTTTTTCATTTTGAATAGAGTAAGACCCCTTTCACATGGGGGAATCCTCCAAGTGGGATCTGCCTGCACAGCACACAGGGGGGGATCTCTCTGCTGATCCCTACTGGCCTGTGTCCATTACGCTATGCAGAGCAGACACGGACACAGCCCGCTCTCCTCTATGGAGCAATCGGATGGAAAAGGACTGCATGTCCGTTTCCATCCGAACAGATGGCGAATGTATCACCTTACGTGTGTTTTCAGCAGATTTTCTTGGATCGGATGCCCGGCGGGTGTCAGCGGGCGCATGTCCGCTGACATCTGCCACCCCGTAGAAGACAATTTGTGGTCCGATTGGGTCCACCTAAAAAACTGACAGGCGGACCCGATTGGTACACCTGTGTGAAAGGGGCCTTAGGCTCGGTTCACAGCAGGGGTCCGGTGCGTGCTGGTTCACCCTTTCAGGTCCGGTTTCAGCCTGAATTTTGGGCTGAATTCGGACCTGAAACAGACCAAAAGACGCACAAAACGCACCGGACCCATTGCAGAGGTTTGTAAACCAGTTCCATAGAGAGCCGGTCAAAATCTCCTGCTATTGCGAATTCGATGCGGGGAATCCAGCATCCAATTCACAATGGTGTGAACCCAGCCTTAGAGAGCATTATAACCCGTCAGATTTATTTTCGCCATCTGTGTCCCATTGCAGAGACTTCCCTTTACTTCCTCTCCCATAGCCAAACAGGAAGTGAAAGGAAGTCCCTGCAAATTTAGGCAATTCCTTGGGGACCCCCCAGGTCACCAGAACTAGTGTCCCCATTGGAACATTTCCCCTCTATTACTTTTCTGGGGATAACCCAAAATTCTGGGATTTTCTTTAACTTTCACCTTCAATGATACTGGTGAATAGGACAAATAGAGAAGACGAATCACCTTAACGGGGACATTGACAGCAATAAAAACTGTCAGGTGTTCTAATCCCAAGTCTTGCCTTTAGTTATACTTTAGGCTGGGCTCACACATGTGCAGTGCGAACTGAAACTGCGTTTTCACAGCTAATTGACAAAGTAGTTGTTCAGCGTTTCACGTCAGTTTTCGATCAGGATCAGGTCAGGTTTACATCAGGTCAGGATTTTATCCTGTTCACAATGGAATGCATCTGCGAATCAGATGCGCTCCCATAAAAGATAATGTGCTTGCAATTCGCACCGCAATGCCCAGAAAACTCACGCGTTGTTTGGGCAATGTGGAGTGCGAATGCAACGCACATATGTGAACCAGCCTCATTCAAATGAACGTATTTTAAAATGTCATGCGAATTGGTTGAGGTGTAATTCGCATCCAATTCGCATAGGTGTGAACCGGGCCTTAGTAAGTCAACCCCTGTGTCCTTATATTCTGTAATCTCTGAGAAATGCAGACAAAACTTTCATTAAGCCCGCATTCACATTGGGCCAATTTGACATGTCACATCTGAGCCCATTGCCACCAACGGCACCGTCCAAATCGGTGCGATGCCAACTTTGCAGCGCCGCACCGATTCCCAAAAGAAGTTCCTGCACTACTTTTGGCGACTTTGGGGGCGATTTCAATAGACATCTGTGCATGCAACCCGCACAGACGTCTCTCAAATCACCCCCCCCCCAAAATCAGACTGAAATGCCGGTTTGAAATGGAGCGGGTTCAAACCCACATTCGGTGTGAACTTGGGCTAAAATATATGCAACATACTTGCAGAGTTTATATCGGCATCTGCAATGCAATATGCAAATTGCAGTAAATGACATTTATAAATAAAGGCTTTTTTTTGGGGGGGGGGGGAATAAATACTATTAGCATTTCTAATAGAAAAGGAGTTTTGTTCCCTTTTGTAGTGATAACAAGACTATGGAAAGACACCGCAGGGGGGGATTCGGATCTGAATTTGCTGATAACGAAGAACAATTAAGAGCTGAGAGCCAGATAAAAGGCTCCTGAAGAACACAGCCTGCCATAGACAGCTCCAAATTCACACCATTTCTGCTACCAAGGGCTGAAATCAGAGTTGTGGTTGGCCTGTGCCTGTATCTGATAAGAAGAAGCTGGCTGTAGATGGGTAGAATTTTGAATGGAAATTCTTGGAAAAGGAAGTTTCTAAGAAAGTTTGTTCTTTTTTCTAATTGTTGGTGGGTCAAATCCACATTTGTTTTCAACCGCAGTGATGTGAAAATTAGAAGGAGCAGGATGAACCAACACGTTTCTAAGACCCCTTTTTACACTGAAGCACTGCTAAAACAGCCGCTAAAGCGCTGATTGTTTTTGTGGGGCTTTAGAGGCGCTTTTCGGGTGCCAGGGTGCCCTTTTTTTAAGGTCATTGGAAAACATGACCTAAAAAAAAGGACCCGCTCTGCGGCGCTTTCGAATTGCTTTTAAGGCGCTTTGGGCTGGGGCGTTTTTGGAGCGCTTTTTACAACGCTCCAAACACGCCCCAAAGATGCAGCTTGCAGGACTTTTTCTACCGCCCCGCAAGCGCACCCCCCCCCCCCCCCCCAGTGTGAAAGCGTTCATTCAAATGAATGGGAGGCAGTTTTCAGGCGCTATTTTTAAAATGTCTGAAAACTGCCTCAGTGTGAAAGGGGTCTAACAGTGTATGTAGGTTTCATTTGGCAAAGTCCTTTTATTCCAAAGTCAAATGTTAAAAGGGAAACTTTTTTTTTTTTTTTTTTTTTAATTGCACGACAAACAAATATCTAGAGAATTTTTTTATGAATTTTCCTTTGAAATTCCATCTATCTGTAGCCAGTTTTAAGCAGCCCATAGAGGAGTCTTTTTTTTTTTTTTTTTACTGCAACTGATGGGTTCAACTAAAAAAAAAACTCAAAATGGACGGGGGAATCCTCCCTGCTGAACCCTTGTATTCCGACAGCGGGGAGACCTCCCTGCCCTCAGAATACACTGATCAGCACCGCCAGCTATAGTCTGCAATGCTGATGGAACGGGGGAAAATCCGACAGCCCGTTATATTGACTTCTGTACAACCAGCCAGCCCAACGTGGATTGAAATTGGGCCCGACCCTGCAGAACCAGCCGAATTTTGATCCATGTAAGGCCGGCTTTAGGAATGTCAGCTGTCCGCATACCATAGCCAGTGGGCGGATTCATCCTTCCGCATGTTTAGTGTGAAGGGAGGAATTTGCTAGATCAGGGGGTCTCCAAACTTTTCAGTATGGTCAGGATCCCTATAAGTGTCCTCCCTTATATCAGAGTCTCCATCAGAATCCCCTTTACATCAAAGTCCCCATCATACTCCCCCTTACTTCAGGGCCCCCATCATACTCCCCCTTACTTCAAGGCCCCCATCATACTCCCTCTTTACATCAGGGTCCCCATCATACTCCCCCTTACATCAGGGTCCCCATCATACTCCCCCCTTACATCAGGGTCTCCATCATACTCCCCCTTACATCAGGGTCCCCATCATACTCCCCCTTACTTCAGGGTCCCCATCATACTCCCCCTTACTTCGGGGTCCCCATCATACTCCCCCTTACTTCGGGGTCCCCATCATACTCCCCCTTACTTCGGGGTCCCCATCATACTCCCCCTTACTTCGGGGTCCCCATCATACTCCCCCTTACATCAGGGTCCCCATCATACTCCCCCTTACATCAGGGTCCCCATCATACTCCCCCCTTACATCAGGGTCCCCATCATACTCCCCCTTACATCAGGGTCCCCATCATAATCCCCCCTTTACATCAGGGTCCCCATCATAATCCCCCCTTTACATCAGGGTCCCCATCATACTCCCCCTTACATCAGGGTCCCCATCATACTCCCCCTTACATCAGGGTCCACATCATACTCCCCCTTACATCAGGGTCCACATCATACTCCCCCTTACTTCAGGGTCCCCATCATAGTCACCCTTACTTCAGGGTCCCCGTCATACTCCCCCTTACATCAGGGTCCCCCTTAGATTCCCCTTTACATTAGAAGCCCCATCAGAGCCTTCGTCTTTCCAGGCCCTAGTTACCTGTCTGCTCTGACAGCTAGACTGTGTTGGAGAAGATGGGGACCTGAGCATGGCAGGAGTGTGCTGACCGGTGTCTTGCCGAGAATGTTCCCTCGGCGGATAAGTTCCCCCCCTGTACTGCGCAGGCGCAGCGCCTGCGCAGTACATACTACTTTCAGCCGCCGGAGATAGCCGAAGCTCAAATGCTTCAATCAGCTGTACACGGCGCCTGCGCTCTGGGTCCAGGTTCCTTCCCCACCATCCAAGTGGACCTAGAGGGGGAATCTAAAAGTGCCGAGCGCAGCGGGGCCGTGCCCGAAGCGTGGCGAGCGAAGCGAGCCCGCGAGGGGCCCTCTTACAGGCGCCATGTACAGCTGATTTTCAGCTGTTCTGCTTCGGCTATTTCCGCCGATACCTACTGCGCAGGCGCAGTAGAGGGGGGAACTTATACGCCGAGCGGAACTTTCTCGGCAGAACACCAGCACTCCCGCCAGCTCCTGAAGTGGGGGTCCGCCTGGTCAGCTCTGGCTTGCCTGACAGTCCCAGCAAAGTGATGTATATCAGGCTCTAGCTTTCCTACTTAGTAGAGAGGAGCAGTCATACTGGCTGGAGAGAGCCTTGCAGCTTTGCACTGTAAAGTGCCCTTAAGGCATGCTAAAAAGGAATCCCAATTAGTATGTGATTTTAGCATGCCTTAAGTGCTATTTTTAGCACATCTTAAGTGCCTCTGAATCTTGATAAACCAGGATCAGAGACAGCTTAATCAGTGCTACTACCTCAGACAGAACCCACCGCGGACCACTCCAGAAAAGACATAGGTGGAGATTTACTAAAATTGGTACAGCTGTGCATACTAACCAATCAGCTTCTAACTTGTTCAATTAACCTCATTCACACTGAGGCTAGGTTCACACTGCTGCGAATTCTATTGCGAATTTGAGCCGTTGCGATCGCTCAAATTCGCAAGTCATTTAAATTACATAGATTAACATTAGTGCCGTTCACATCGACGCGTTGCGAATATAACCTGCGTGAAAAAAAGGTCCTGTGCGAGTTTACTGCGTTGCGTTGCGAATTTAGTCTCCATAGACATCAATGTAAATCGTTCTTGAATCGCATTGATGGTTCACATATGTGCGAATTCCACCACACTACTCTCCACAAAAACCAGGAAGTACACAGGAAGTTAAGACCCTTTTTTTTTTTACATTATGATTCCATTGGCTAGACTATCAATCGCAGCTATATCTAACTCCTGAAATTCGCGGTAAAATCGCGGTAAATTCGCGGTAAAATCGCGGTAAATTCGCGGTAAAATCGCGGTAAATTCGCACTGCAGCAGTGTGAACCTAGCCTGAATGCTGGTTTGAAATTGTTTCATTTCAGTGCGTCTTCGGGGGCGATTTGAAAGATTTGTGTGGGTTCATGCACAGGAGTCTATTGAAATCGCCCCCGAAGTCGCCAAAAGTAGTGCAGAAACTACTTTTGGAAATTGGTGTGGCGCCACAAAGTTGGCCTTGCACCGATTGGGACAGTGCCATTGCCGGCAATAGGCTGCGATTTGCTCAAATCGACATGAACGGGGCTAAAACCTAGAAGCGGATTGGCTACCATGCACAGCTGCACCAGATTCTGTGTGCACCAGTTTTAGTAAATCTCCTCCATAGTTTGAACCACTTGTTTTTAAGGCTGGCCATGCACTAGATGGCCGAACATTTGTATGAAAATTTGTACAAAAAATTCTCAATGCATTCAACAGCTTGACAAGTGACCTTCCAATGTACTTCAAAACTGTCATTTTGCCTTTAACATTCGATTTTGGAGTGAAATGGACTTTACAGAACGAAAACCACATACAGCCCAGGTTCACACTGACAGCGGGAATGAAACTGTGCGAGTTCAGCTGAAGTCGCACGATTTCATTCCCATAGGTCAGTCCCGAATTCGGGGGTCGATTTCAGACACATCTGTGCGGTTTGCTGCATAGATGTCTATGGAAACCGCACCCCGAAGTCGCTAAAAGTAGTACAGAAACTGCTTTTGGGAATCGGTGTGGTGCCGCAAATGCGGCGTCGCACCGATACAGACGGTGCCATTGCCAGCAATTTCCGCCGGTTTGGCTTGCGATTTGACATGTCAAATTGCTCCAATGTGAACCTAGGGACAATGTTTTTTTGAATCCTCCTCCTTCAAACCTTCTCATCACTGCGGTCAAAACTGAAGGTCGGTTTGACCCCACAAAGGATTTGAAAACTAAACAAATATTCTTTAACATCTTCAGAGCCAAGAAATGGTACGGCGCAGCTCTTTCGTTCCGGAAGGGCGTCCATGGACATACTTCTAGAACCACGCCCCCCTGGGGCGCCATCAGTCTTGCCTATCAGTGCAGCATAATCTGTGTAGCCTCATCAGCGCACATCAGTGAAGGAGAAAATTACTTTTTTTTTTTTTTTTACAGAAATCAAGAAAGATGTTTTTGTCAAAATGTTCGGTCTTTTTTAATTTGTTTATTATTAATGATTAAATACCACCAAAAAACAGCTCTATCTGTCTCAATAACATTGTACAAATTTCATATGGGTACAGTGTAGCATGACCGCGCAATTGTCATTCAAAATGTGACAGAGCTGAAAGCTGAAATTTGGCCTGGGCAGGAAGGGGGTGAGAGTGCCCAGTATGCTTAATAGAAAATGTTCGAACAAAATTGTGTATGGACAGCTTATCAGCCAGGGAAACCAACCGATTTTTGACCCACTTTAGATGAGCAGATTTTCTTTTTTTAAATTTTGGGAAAAGAAGGGATTGGTGATGATCTGTAAGTTCCTTTTTCTATCTATAGCACATTGGGGACATTTGCTTTCACTTCCTATCCAGCAGAGACAACAGGAAGTAATATGAAATTATTATTATAAGTATTTATACGGCATCGAAGATTTACGTAGCACTTTCCATAATATTCATTAACATCAGTCTCTGCCATACCTCCCAACTTTTCAAGATGGGAATGAGGGACACCTATCAGCAAAAGTATGCAGGCATAGGACACACCCCTTGCCACGCCCCTTAAAGGAGAATTGTACAAAAAAACAAGATTGGTTAAACCCACAAGTGCTTTTTTTTTTTTTCTACTATTCCTTTATATTGGCTTTTGGGAATTACAAATGTAGCAATTTAGAAATTGGATGAAAGGTTTAGCGCTGGAAAACACTTTTTGATAGATAAAAAGTGCACCTTATATACATCTATATAGATCAGACCAAAATGAGGGACAGAGGGACATTTGCTCCAAATCGGGGACAGTCCCTCGAAATCAGGGACAGTTGGGAGCTATGTTCTCGGCCCCCAAGGAGTATGTATTTGGAGTATGCTGGCGTACCCGGAGGAAACCCACGCAAGCACATAGAGACCATGCAAACTCCATGCAGATATTGCCCTGGCCACATTTGGAAACTAGGACCCTGGTGCTGCAAGACAGAAGGGCAAACCACCAAATCCGGCAATAGATGGTTCAAATCTCGGCCCGTTCAACAGGGACCGGTCGAGATTCTAACTATGGGCAGGCTGATTTTACCAAAGTCGATCCATCTAGCGACTTGGGTAAAACCAGCATGTTGCATTATTGGCATGCGATTATTGCCAGCATCTATAGCCGCTGGCAATAATCACTGTGTTCTCCCGGCAGGGACGGCTCTCCCCACCGGGAGAACACAATGGCTCTGCAGGAGGAATGCCCCCATCAGCACTGACTGTGATTGAAATCTACTATGGATCGAAATCCACTTCACCTTGTGTGGCATATCAATCAAATAGGCTGTCAACTACAGATCAATTATTGTTATCTGAAGAGACTGATTGGAAAATAAATCGATCATTTATTGAAGCGTGTTCGGCCACCATTAGTTGTCACTGAAACAAGTGTCCCCATTGGAAGATTAACAATGAGCATACACTCTTCGATAAATGATTGATTTCTTTTCCGATCAATCCCTTCCAATTATAAAATCAATCTACAGTCAGCAACCCTTTCCACTAATAAGCAACACACCAGCAAGTGGATTTCGATCTATAGGATATAATACATAAATTAATCGATCGTATCTCTGTTTCCGCCATGTCATCTCATAATCTGATTGCATTCATGTGCGATGTGATCAGGATCTGAGTGCTGCCGATTGATGCAAAAAAAATTAAAAATCGACAATATTTTGTCCGGCTGATTAAATTAAATTTAATTGAAATTGAGTCTAAATTGATCGGAAGGGATGTAATCTGTTTGTTTGCATTGGCGGCACCAAGTCTCCCATTATCTTGAACACTCAGAGTATGAGATTTCTAGGTATGTAAAGTGGTATTGTCTTCCCATCAAACCCCAGACTGCCGAGTGATGTGCTCAATCGCTCTCTTCACATGCAAAGTCATACTCCCCCTTACTTCAGGGTCCCCATCATACTCCCCCTTACATCAGGGTCCCCATCATAGTCACCCTTACATCAGAGTCCCCCTTAGATTCCCCTTTACATTAGAAACCTCATCAAAGCCTTCGTCTTTCCAGGCCCTAGTTTCCTGTCTGCTCTGACAGCTAGACTTTGTTGGAGAAGATGGGGACCTCAGCGTGGCAGGAGTGTGCTGACCGGCACTCCCGCCAGCTCCTGGAATGGGGGTCCGCCTGGTCAGCTCTGGCTTGCCTGACAGTCCCAGCAAAGTGATGTATATCAGGCTCTAGCTTTCCTACTAGTAGAGAGGAGCAGTCATACTGGCTGGAGAGAGCCGTAAAGTGCCCTTAAGGCATGCTAAAAAGGAATCCCAATTAGTATGTGATTTTAGCATGCCTTAAGTGCTATTTTTAGCACATCTTAAGTGCCTCTGAATCTTGATAAACCAGGATCAGAGACAGCTTAATCAGTGCTACTACCTCACTCTATCGAAAAGCCAGTGGCGTGCAAAACACACCTCAAAAACTTCCACCCGGTGCCAAAAAAAAGTGCCCACACATAGAGAGTGAAACACAAAAACGTGCAACGGGTGTACAGAGTCCTCCACTAGGGAAGGACCTTACCCTGATCCCCTGGGGCGTTGGGCTCCAGACAGGGACTGAGGTACTCAGACAAAGGGTCCATCCGGCCGAAACCAGGCAGACCCCCACAACTGGAAGGACTGCCGAAGCAGACCAACCCAAGTACAGTGGGGCTCTCCCGAAGAGAGACCCCTCAAAGGAGAGGGCGAACCAAGCCAAAAGGCCTATGTCCACCCCCTCCCAAGACTTTCAGAGTAGGCCCGAGGACCCACACCCTACTCGCCACACAGTGACAAACGTGTATACAAAACAACCTCACACAGAACCCACCGGCAGGCCACTCCAGGAAAGACATAGGGGGAGATTTACTAAAATTGGTACAGCTGTGCATACTAACCAATCAGCTTCTAGCTTGTTCAATTAACCTCGATCACACTGAATGCAGGTTTGAAATTGTTTGATTTCAGTGCGTCTTCGGGGGTGATTTGAAAGACATCTGTGTGGGTTCATGCACAGGAGTCTATTGAAATCGCCCCCGAAGTCGACAAAAGTAGTGCAGAAACTACTTTTGGAAATTGGTGTGGCGCCACAAAGTCGGCCTCGCACCGAATGGGACAGTGCCGTTGCCGGCAATAGGCTGCGATTTGCTCAAATCGACATGAACGGGGCTAAAACCTAGAAGCGGATTGGCTACCATGCACAGCTGCACCAGATTCTGTGTGCACCAGTTTTAGTAAATCTCCTCCATAGTTTGAACCACTTGTTTTTAAGGCTGGCCATGAACTAGATGGCCGAACATTTGTATGAAAATTTGTACAAAAATTCTCAATGCATTCAACAGCTTGACAAGTGACATTCCAATGTACTTTAAAACTGTAATTTTGCCTTTAACATTCGATTTTGGAGTGAAATGGACTTTACAGAACGAAAACCACATACAGCCCAGGTTCACACTGACAGCGGGAATGAAACTGTGCGAGTTCAGCTGAAGTCGCACGATTTCATTCCCATATGTCAGTCCCGAATTCGGGGGTCGATTTCAGACACATCTGTGCGGTTTGCTGCATAGATGTCTATGGAAACCGCACCCCGAAGTCGCCAAAAGTAGTACAGAAACTGCTTTTGGGAATCGGTGTGGTGCCGCAAATGCGGCGTCGCACCGATACAGGCGGTGCCATTGCCAGCAATTTCCATTGATTTGGCTTGCGATTTGACATGTCAAATCGCATCCAATGTGAACCTAGGGACAATGTTAGAAGTTCATTGGTCGAGAATTTTTTTTGAATCCTCCTCCTTCAAACCTTCTCATCACTGCGGTCAAAACTGAAGGTCGGTTTGACCCCACAAAGGATTTGAAAACGAAACAAATATTCTTTAACATCTTCAGAGCCAAGAAATGGTACGGCGCAGCTCTTTCATTCCGGAAGGGCGTCCATGGACATACTTCTAGAACCACGCCCCCCTGGGGCGCCATCAGTCCTGCCTATCAGTGCAGCATAATCTGTGTAGCCTCATCAGCGCACATCAGTGAAGGAGGAAATTACTTTTTTTTTTTTTTACAGAAACCAAGAAAGATGTTTTTGTCAAAATGTTCGGTCTTTTTTAATTTGTTTATTATTAATGATTAAATACCACCAAAAAACAGCTCTATCTGTCTCAATAACATTGTACAAATTTCATTAGGGTACAGTGTAGCATGACCGCGCAATTGTCATTCAAAATGTGACAGCGCTGAAAGCTGAAATTTGGCCTGGGCAGGAAGGGGGTGAGAGTGCCCGGTATGCTTAATAGAAAATGTTCGAACAAAATTGTGTATGGACAGCTTAACAGCCAGGGAAACCAACCGATTTTTGACCCACTTTAGATGAACAGATTTTCTTTTTTTAAATTTTGGGAAAAGAAGGGATTGGTGATGACCTCGGTAAGTTCCTTTTTCTATCTATAGCACATTGGGGACATTTGCTTTCACTTCCTATCCAGCAGAGACAACAGGAAGTAATATGAAATTATTATTATAAGTATTTATATGGCATCGAAAATTTACGCAGCACTTTCCATAATATTCATTAACATCAGTCTCTGCCATACCTCCCAACTTTTCAAGATGGGAATGAGGGACACCTATCAGCAAAAGTATGCAGGCATAGGACACACCCCTTGCCACGCCCCTTAAAGGAGAATTGTACAAAAAAACAAGATTGGTTAAACCCACAAGTGCTTTTTTTTACCACTACTATTCCTTTATATTGGCTTTTGGGAATTTCAAATGCAGCAATTTATAATTTGAATGAAAGGTTTAGCGCTGGAAAACACTTTTTGATAGATAAAAAGTACATTTTATATACATCTATATAGATCAGACCAAAATGAGGGACAAATGAGGAGGAATGAGGGACATTGCTCCAAATCAGGGACAGTCCCTTGAAATCAGGGACAGTTGGGAGCTATGGTCTCTGCCCCCAAGGAGTATGTATTTGGAGTGCGCTGGAGTACCCGGAGGAAACCCACGCAAGCACATAGAGACCATGCAAACTCCATGCAGATATTGCCCTGGCCACATTTGGAAACTAGGACCCTGGTGCTGCAAGACAGAAGGGCAAACCACCAAATCCGGCAATAGATGGTTCAAATCTCGGCCAGTTCAGCAGGGACCGCCCGAGATTCTAACTATCTATGGGCAAGCTGATTTTACCAAAGTCGATCCATCGATCGACTTGGGTAAAACCAGTATGTTGCATTATTGGCATGCGATAGAACACAATGGGGGTTATTTAGGCCCTTCGGTCTGGTATGATATGGTATGGATTTTAAGGGAAACCCCTAAGCCGAAAAACGTCACAGTCCCGGGGCATGATGGGACTGTGACAACATAAGGGGTGGGTCACCGGGTGACATCACCCGGTGGCCATGCCCCCATGCCTATATAAGTCGTTGCAGACCTCCCTCACGGCATTACAGCGAGAGGGAGCGTAGTGTCAACATCTCAGGAAGAGAAGAGGGAAGAAGACGATGGAGAAGACCGGGCTCCTCCACTAGTATAAGAGCGGCAAAGGAGCAGAAGATAGCGGAGGAGCCCAGCAGAAGGAAGAAGGCACCGGAGAAGAACCAGAGAGCGCGGAGACGACACCGGAGAGAGGGAGAAGAGGCCTGAGAGACCCCTGAAGTCAGAAGAAGACCACCAAAGTCAGGAGAAGAAGACCCCGGAGCTGCCTAATCAATCACTTTAAAAACCTGTCTACTGTGTTTTTTTTTATTGACACTTTTTTCACCTTGAATGGGTAGGGGTACGATGTACCCCATACTCATTTACATAGGGTCGGGGGCCGGGATCTGGGGGCCCCCTTATTAAAGGGGGCTCCCGGATTCCAATAAGACCCCCGCCCGCAGACCCCGACAACCAACGGCCAGGGTTGTCGGGAAGAGGCCCTTGTCCTCATCAACATGGGGACGAGGTGCTTTGGGGTTGGAGGGCCCGCAGGGTGCCCCCCTTGCCCCCAAAGCACCAACCCCCCCATGTTGAGGGCATGCGGCCTGGTACAGTTCAGGAGGGGGGGGGGCGCTCGCTCGTCCCCACCCCCTTTCCTGACCGACCGGGCTGCGTGCTCGCATAAAGGTCTGGTATTGATTTTGAGGGGGACCCCCATGCCGTTTTTCGGCTTAGGGGTTCCCCTTAAAATCTATACCAGACCGAAGGGCCGGTTTTTTATTTAAAATTTGACGTGGAGTTCCCCCTCAAGATTCATACCAAACAGTTCCTGGCATTGGTGGGGATCCAAGTCGGATCCCCATTCAATACGAGTCGGTACCCTGTCGGGTTGCTATGGAAATGGCAAACCACAGCTAAACGCAACCGCAGCTACTCGCACTGTACAAATGCAGCTGATCGCAGTGCCTGGAGTCTTGAATTTTACAGAAAAAAAAACATGCTTTTAACTGCGGCAGAATAGCCGTCCGCGTGAAAGGTGCCTTAGTTGTCACTGGAACAAGTGTCCCTATTGGAAGATTAACAATGACCATACCACTCTTCGATAAATGATTGATTTCTTTTCCGATCAATCCCTTCCAATTATAAAATCAATCTACAGTCAGCAACCCCTTCCACTAATAAGCAACACACGAGCAAGTGGATTTCGATCTATAGGATATGATACATAAATTAATCGATCGTATCTCTGTTTCCACCATGTCATCTCATAATCTGATTGCATTCATGTGCGATGTGATCAGCATCTGAGTGCTGCCGATTAATGCAAAAAAAAAAAAAAAAAATCGACAATATTTTGTCCTCCTGATTAAATTAAGTTGAAATTGAGTCTAAATTGATCGGAAGGGATGTAATCTGTTTGTTTGTTTGCATTGGCGGCTCCAAGTCTCCCATTATCTTGTACACTCAGAGTGTCTGATTTCCAGGTATGTAAAGTGGTATTGTCTTCTCATCAAACCCCAGACTGCCAAGTCATGTGCTCAATCACTCTCTTCACATGCAAAGTCTGTCCTGTCAATGGGGTTTGCTCTGATCGCCCAGCAGATAAAAAGGGGGGGGGGGGTTGAGATAGGGTAAACTTGACCTGTGATGAGGTTCCTCATAGACTCCATTCTGAATTAGCATGGCCATTGTTACTAGGCCCGGGGAATGGAATCAGGGGGATTATTATGCATCAGAGGTTATAATGAACACTGGGCAGCAGCCTGATTTTCATCAAAATAACTCAATTATATCAGAGCTTTTGTTTCTGCCAGATAGTAAACAAAGGAACCCCCCTCCAAACTGGAGACTGTCCAGAGTGAGCAAAGCAGGAGCTAACGGGACTCACCTGAACACCCTGGAGGTCACCTGAGTTCTGATATACCTGAGTGCAGACCTACCCGAGTTCAGTCATACCTGAGTGCAGACCTACCCGGGTTCAGTCATACCTGAGTGCACACCTACCCGAGTTCAGTCACACCTGAGTGCAGACCTACCCGAGTTCAGTCACACCTGAGTGCAGACCTACCCGAGTTCAGTCATACCTGAGTGCACACCTACCCGAGTTCAGTCATACCTGAGTGCACAACTACCCGAGTTCAGTCATACCTGAGTGCAGACCTACCCGAGTTCAGTCACACCTGAGTGCAGACCTACCCGAGTTCAGTCATACCTGAGTGCAGACCTACCCGAGTTCAGTCACACCTGAGTGCAGACCTACCCGAGTTCAGTCATACCTGAGTGCACACCTACCCGAGTTCAGTCATACCTGAGTGCAGACCTACCCGAGTTCAGTCATACCTGAGTGCACACCTACCCGAGTTCAGTCATACCTGAGTGCAGACCTACCCGAGTTCAGTCATACCTGAGTGCAGACCTACCCGAGTTCAGTCACACCTGAGTGCAGACCTACCCGGGTTCAGTCATACCTGAGTGCACACCTACCCGAGTTCAGTCATACCTGAGTGCAGACCTACCCGAGTTCAGTCATACCTGAGTGCAGACCTACCCGAGTTCCTTCACACCTGAGTGCACACCTACCTGGGTTCAGTCCTACCTGAGTGTAGACCTACCCGGGTTCAGTCATACCTGAGTGCAGACCTACCCGAGTTCAGTCATACCTGAGTGCAGACCTACCCGAGTTCAGTCATACCTGAGTGCAGACCTACCCGAGTTCAGTCATACCTGAGTGCAGACCTACCCGGGTTCAGTCCTACCTGAGTGCACACCTACCCGAGTTCAGTCATACCTGAGTGCAGACCTACCCGAGTTCAGTCATACCTGAGTGCAGACCTACCCGAGTTCAGTCATACCTGCGTGCAGACCTACCTGAGTGCAGACCTACCCGGGTTCAGTCACACCTGAGTGCAGACCTACCCGAGTTCAGTCATACCTGAGTGATCACCGCCGGGCTCCCGCAATCGCACGGGGAACACGGAGAACCGGGATCATACAGGGTATGAACAACGATCTGTCATCTCCCCTGCACAGTCCCCTCCCCCCTTCAGTTAGAACACACTCGAGGACACACTTAACCCCCTAGTGGTTAACTCCTTCACTGCCAGTGACATTTTTACATTAATCAATGCAATTTTATAGCACTGATCGCTGTAAAAATGACAATGGTCCCAAAAATGTGTCAAAATTGTCCGATGTGTCCGCCATAATGTCGCAGTCCCGATAAAAATCGCAGATCGCCACCATTACTAGTAAAAAAAAAAAAATAATAATAATAATAATAAAAATGCCATAAAACTATCCCCTATTTTGTAGACGCTATAACTTTTGCGCAAACCAATCAATATACCCTTATTGCAATTTTTTTTACCAAAAATATGTAGAAGAATACATATCGGCCTAAACTGAGGAAAAAAATAGTTTTTTTTAAATATTTTTGGGGATCTTTATTATAGCAAAAAGTAAAAAATATTGAGTTTTTTAAAATTGACGGTCTTTTTTTGTTTATAGCGCAAAAAATAAAAACCGCAGAGGTGATCAATACCTATTTGTGGGAAAAAAAGGGCGTCAATTTTGTTTGGGAGCCACGACCACGCAATTGTCAGTTAAAGCGACGCAGTGCCGAATCGCAAAAAGTGCTGTGGTCAGGAAGGGGGTAACATCTTCCGGGGCTGAAGCGGTTAAACCATCTTGCTCTGTGCATAGTATCTATAGGCAGACTGATCTCATTATATATAAAAACTTTATTTACATTTCTCATCTCCATTCATTCCCTTCCTACCCACACCACGCCCTCCCCGCGCTCTCACCCAATCACAGCGCACGGACCGCCTCGGCCCCACGCTGCCCGGCTTTTGCGTTCCAGGCCTCCGTATGATGCCCGGGGTGGGCGGGGAAAAGGGGCGATGACGCAGGGCAGGGTGCTCGGGAAGGGGCGGGGCGGAAAGGTGACACGTCAGGCGGGTTGCTGGGAGCTGCGATTAGAGGAGGAGGAAGAGGAGTGAATGGGACTCGGGCTCCGGGACGTGCGAGGGGTCGGAGACATTGGGACTGGCCGGCTGAGGAGACACACCGACACATGGACTGCTCCTTTTAGAGGCCATTCACAGAGCTGACTACCCCACCTGACCTCTTCCTGGGCTGTTGTCACCTTGTGGCTGCCACATGCCCTAGACCCAGTCTGATGCTTCTGTGTCTGTACAACGCTACTGCTGCTGTGTGCGCCACCCCTGCCCTCTCATCTCTATCCTCCTCCTTAGTCATCCCCTCTGCTACCACATCCCTGTCCTCCTCTCATTGTACAACTCCTCCAGTTGTCATCTTCATCCTCTCCTAACTGCAACTCCGATCTTTAACCTCCATCCTCCGCTTCATCCCTCTGGTGTCCCCGAAACTCCGACAACCGTCGTCTTCTTCATCCTCGTCGTCGTCTTCATCCTCCGTCTTCTCCTACTACGTCTCTGACCTACACTTTCCACCCTCAGCTTTGTCCTTCTGTTATCTGCTGTCCCCCTAAACTCCGACCGCTGTTGTCTTCACCCCGTCTTCATCTCCAACACCGTCCTCCTCATCCTTGTCCTCTCTTACTACATCTCTGATCTTCACCTTCCATCCTCCACTTCGCCCCTCTGCTATCTGCTGTTCCCTAAACTCCGACAACTGTCCTCTTCATCCCCGTCCTTGTCTACTTCATCCTTGTCCACTTCATCCCCGTCCACTTCACCCTCGTCTACTCTACCCTCCATCTCTTGGGGCTTCGTCTTTGTTCTACTATAAAGTCTTTTCATCTAGATCCACCATCCTCTGCTTCTTCTCTCTTTTCTTCCCTGGTCGTTATACCACTCGGTCATCCCTGTCCTCTTTTACGCTATTCCCCCAGGCCTGGTCTTTGTTCCATTAGGAGGTCCTTGGTTTTGTGATAGACTCCAACCATCCTCTGCTGTGTCTCTCCTTTCAATACTCTTATCTTTCCTCGTTGTTGGTCAACTTTGTCTCTTTAGTTTACTCTTCTCATCTCTGGCCGTTTTTCAACCCTATCCTCCTTTTCATCCACACCCTCTTCTAGCCAACACTCCATCACCAGTGTGCCATCTTTGGTTTCTGTCTCCATCCTAGGTCTCCACTCCCTGATGATATCCTTTTGCTCTGTCTTTCTTTTGTTATCCTTCCTATCCCCTGAAACTTACGGCTAAGTCAACCCTATCTTCTACTACATCCCACCCTACACCTGGGCTTGGTCTCTTTTTCTGATATACTCCTTCCATCCTTGGCTTTATCTCTCTTTTTATACTCTATTGGTCGCTGTACAGCTCCTATACCTGTCCTCTTCTCTGTTTCTCCCATCCCTCTACACACACCTTCCAGATCCTTCACCTACTTACAGTAAACCCCCCCCCCCTTTGGGTCTTCTCCCGTCACTCACCTGTCCTACCTATACTACATCTCTACCTATCACCTACCTGGAGTAACTCCTCATTTGGGTCTTCACCTGTCCTACCTATACTACATCTCTACCTATCACCTAGTCTTCTCTCACCTGTCCCACCTGTACAACATCTCTTTGGGTTCCTCCAGTTTGGGATGAGTTAGCCGCAGTGACTGGTGAACACAGAGCCTACAGAACACAAGACTTGAGGCCTGGTCCTTGGTTTGAAGCCTCCTGGTCTTTCGGTGGAGATGAGACTGTCGATGGTGCTGTCCCTGCTGCGGCCTGTGGGCCCAGTGGTGGTGGGCATCTCCCTGGGCTTCACGCTCAGCTTGCTAAGCGTCACCTGGGTGGAGGAGCCTTGTGGAAGTGGCCCTCGGGTCCCCGGCAGCCCCGGGGTGTACTCTGACTCAAGGGGCGATGTAAGCGTCGTCAGGAAGCCCAATTCTGTTCCGGCTGGCATGGACAACAACGAGAGCTTCGAGCCAAAGATCATTCCGTACATTCCGCCAGACCCTTCTAAGGTTCAGAAGAAACCCGTCCGGTGAGTATGACTCTCGTTTTTCCTGTGCTGGTCTGCCCCCTCAGGCATTCCTTCTGTACTTTGCGGTGAAGAGAGGACAGTTTAAATTCTTCTGTCTGAAAGTCTTTATTATTTTCTGTGTTGGGAAAGTTAAATTGCTTGTAATAACACTGTAAGTGATGGCTGGGGATGACTAACTCTGTCCTTTTTGTTATTACCGCTTTTCAAACGGACGTGAGCTACAGCAAATGCAGATCAATCAGTGTGGGTGCTCAGTGCAGCGTCTTTGTCACACTTGGACTTCAGAGATGGTGGTGTTGATTTACTGAAGGGACAGAGGCCATTCACTTTGTATATGTTTACTTCACCCAACCAATGTCCCAAACAATCATCCTTTAGGCCTCATTCAAAACAATCTTAGTAGGTTGCCTCAATCTGTTTGGTTATAGTTTCTGTCAACATTTTTGACCTTCAGTATCCTTGATTAGTTTTGGTCCTAGTTTCTCCTGAAATTTTGTGCTGGGTTGCCTTGCTGATGAACTTAACCCAAGGCCAACCAGTTTTTATAGAAACCATGGCCAGGCAGATCCTAGGCATTCTACTGCCAACAATTTTTGGCCTTGGTGAGTTTTGGTCCTAGTTTCTCCTGAAATTGTTGGCATTCGGTTGCCTCAATCAGTCTGACCATAGTTTCTATCAAAATGTCAACATTAGAAACCTGACTAAACTAGGCAAGGCAACCCAACACCAACAATTTTCAGGAGAAATTAGGACCAAAACTGGCCAAGGCAACTCAAGGTCATCAATTTCAGCAGAAACTATAACCAAATTGATCAGGGCAACCTATTGAAATTTAGATTGTTTAGATCAATCTGGCCATGGTTTCTATGAAAGTGGTTGGCATTGGGTTACCTTGATCAGTTTGGTTTCTTTCGAAATTGTTTGCATTAGAAACTCTGACCAAACTGAGCAAGGTAACCCAGCACCAACAATTTCAGGAGAAACTAGGACCAAAATTCACCAAGGCAACTCAATACCAACAATTTAAAATAGAAACTATACCCAAACTAATCAAGGCAATTTAAATTGTTGGCAGCAGGATGCCTAGATCTGTCTGGTCATGGTTTCTATCGAAATGGTTGGCCTTGGGTTCAGTTTGGTCTTAGTTTCTGTTGAAATTGTTGCCATTAGAAATAGCTGACCAAACTGAGCAAGGCAACCCAACACCATTGCAGGAGAAACTAGGACCAAAACTGATCAAGGATACTCAAGGCCAACAATTTTGACAGAAACTATAACCAAGCAGATCAAGGAAGCCTACTGAAATTGTTGCCAGTAGGCTGCCTAGATCAGTCTGGCCATGGTGTCTTTCAAAATGGTTGGCCTTGAGTTACCTTGATCAGTTTGGCCGTAGTGTCTATCTTTGTCTTGATCAGTTTTGCTAAAGCCATCAATTCAGTCAAAACTTTGACCAAACTGTTCAATGAAGACCAAACATCAACAGTTTCAATAGAAACACTTAGAGCTGTTGGAGGATCTTTCAGTATGGAAGCCTGGTGATTATTTGTGTGTTTATAGGCAGTATTAGGAAGTCATTTTTATCTCCACTTGGCGCTGCAAGCTATAGTCCACAACGTTCCTGTATGTATTCTCACGGCAGGGAGGTCTCCCTGTTTTCAGGATAAATTTGGCTTAGCAGGGAAGATTTCCCCTATCCACATCGAGTGTATGGATAGGGAAATTGGGTGACTTGTCTTTGAGCTTCTTTAAGCCGGCCATAGATGTTTTGAATATCGACTGGTTCAGCAGGGACTGTCCAAGATTCAGTCCATCTATGGGCAGGCAGATTGTACCCATCCATCAATCGACTTGGGTACAACCAGCATGTCTGATTTGTAGCATGTGATTGACAGTGGCTATAGCCACTAGCAAGAATTGTGTTCTCCCGACAGGGATGGCTATCCACACCCCCCCCATCCCCCGCGGTGAGAGCACAACACCTCTGCGGGAGGGATTCCTCCATCAACACTGACTATGTTGATTGGGGATGGGGTGTGCGGGGTTTATCAAGCTTTTTTTTTTTTTTTTCCATAATCTGTCCTGCCTTAAGTGCCATACACACGAGCCAAGTATTGGACAGCATCAGCCGGTTCAATAGAAACAGCCCGACGTTCAGCCTGTGTGTACTGCAGCCGATCCGACAAATTCGGGTCGGCTTCTGTCGAAGGAGCATGACCGAAGAAAGGTCTGCCAATCGGCTCCTGATCAGCACTCAGCGGGGAGATTGCTGCACTAACATTGGATAGTTAGTACAGCGGTTCCTCCCGTGTTCTTCAGTGTTTGGTTTTTTTTTTGTTCGGCCCGCTGGGTTGAATGAAAAAAAACCTGTCTGGGTTCACATTAACTGCCAACCAATTCGCATACCATGTGAGTGTAACCGGCTTTCAGTGGAGCCGGTTCACACATATCCAGGGCGGCTGTGGTGCGGGTTTGAAAAGGGCCCTGTGCGTTGTTTTTGGTCTGGTTGAAATGCAAATTCAGGGAACGATTTGCACCTGAACAGAAACGCGTCGGACACCGGACTACAAACCGCAGCCGCATATATGTGAACCCAGCCTCAGCGTGTACCAGGCTTTAGGCAGGTCATACATGGCGAAAAAAAAAATTCTGCAACCACAGACCATGTTGACTTGAGAATCCCTCCTGCTGAGCCATTGTATTCTGCTAAAGGGGGAGGGGTGGGGGGATAGGAGTGGGCACGGGAAGACGCCCCCTCCGGGAGAAGACCGTGACTATCACTAGCAGACGTTTCTGATATTGGCAAGCGAATCCGGCAGGCTGGTTGTACCCAAGCTGATCAATCAACTTGGTACATTCAGCCTGCCCATTAATGTTTCTAATCTTGGTGGGTTCCTGCTGTACCAGCCGAGCTTCGATCCGTGTATGGCTGGGCCTTGGGCTCCTGTAGATTGGTGGTGTTCTCAAATGCCTTTTCCATACAAATGCAGGGCTGCCCAAACTTAGCATTTGAATGCAAAGTGCAGCTTTTGACAAGATGAGGCTGCAATTCAAACGCACTTCAATAGGACATGTCGCATGCAAAGTGCAAAGCAGATGAAATGCAGCCTCTGAGCGATCAACAACACAACTCCCTTGAAGTCAATGGGAATCTGATGACCTGATATGCATTTCAAACACAGACCATGTCCATCTACATGAGACAATATTATATGGCAAGTGTTATGTCTGTTGCAGGGCGGATTTGATTTAAATCGCTAGTAAAAAGGCTTGATTCAAATCAACTCCTATTTTAAATCCTAATTTTTAAAGAGCAACTGTCATCTCTGTCCTGCAGAGGCTCCTCCTCCGACCCGCTGTTGACTCACCGACAGTCTCATTCACTTTAATGGGACGGCTGGTGATGCGGCAGTGACACAGCAAGATGAGCGGCAGAAGGTGATTGGACGCCCGCTAACAGGCGCTGCCATGAGGGATCTGAAATGACAGGTGCTCTTTAAATGTAAGGACTTATTCTTGCTGGTAGTTAGAATCTTTAATATTTGCAAATAAAATTAAGTTTTCCTATTTAGAATAAGCTGTCAGGTTAGTAAATATTCCCAAACTGGGTCTCTTTTACCGCCTGCTGCCTTTTTGCTCCTTAAGGCTCGATTCACACCTATGCACGTTGCTTTTGAGCGTTTTTGGAGGTTTTTTTTTTTCATGCTTGCCACGTTTTTTGAGCAGCGTTTTTGCGGTGTTTTTGCCGCGATTTGCGTTTTTGCGTTTTTTTTTTTTTTTTTTTTTTTTACAGTCTTAAAAAATAAAAAAAACGGCAAAAACGGTGCACTTGCGTTTTTGATGCTTGTCCATTGAATTCTATCACATGCAAAACGCTGCATTTTGCATTAAAAAAAAGTCCCCGACCCTTTCCAAA
>JBBGZY010002476.1:0-217500 GCA_037952925.1 Lithobates clamitans
CTTTTGCGCTTGTCATTAGGGTTGCACCGATACTTGTCATTGGTACTCGCTGATACCGAGTACCAATACAAAATTGATGGACTCAAATCGCATGCATTTTGAACAGGAATGCGGTATGAATCCTGTCTGAATCGCATTCGGGTTCCTGCGCCGCTCCTGTGTGAACCCAGGCTGAAGTTGCTCTGACGTGCTTGGGTTCACACAGGAGCGGTGTGGGAAGCCACATGCAATTCGGACAGGAATCGCACCGCATTCCTATACAAATCAAATGCTTTTTTGGGGGGGGGGGGGGGGGGTTGGCAGTGCGATTTGAGCCCATTTTGCATGGGCTCAAATTGCACCGCAAATGTATTGGTTTTGGAGCATTTGCACAAGTACGTTACACAGTATCGTTGCAACCCTGCTCGTTAGTCAAGTGACTCATGTCTTGTTTGAGCTGCAGCAGCGGTCAATGCCTTCAGCATTTAACACTTCCGGGTGTGTCGTATGCATGTCTCCTCTGACTCTCTCCATGGTTCCTTGGATCACTGCTGAGTTACAGCAATGTCTTGGAGAGTCTGAGGATGGAATCGCAGTGCAGCACGGCCTACTAGAGCAGTGCGCATTAATAATTTTCCTTTTGAAAGCAGCTTTTTAAAAAAAAAAAAAATAATGATTACATTTTATATATTTATTATAATTTTTTATATATATATATATATATATATGTGTGTGTATATGTATGTATATATATATATATGTGTGTGTGTGTGTGTGTGTGTATGTATGTATGTGTATATATGTGTGTGTGTATATATATATATGTGTGTGTGTGTGTGTGTGTGTGTGTGTGTGTGTGTGTGTATGTATGTATGTATGTATGTATGTATATATTTCTATATATATATATATATATTTCTGCTGAGCATCACTAATGAGGGGCGTGTTAGGTTTGGTCTATAACATGGATATCTCTTAGTTCTAATTGTCAGGTTTTTGTTTTTGTTTTTTTATTCCGTACAGAGCAGCATTTTCTACAAGAACTAGAGGAGCTGGGCATCCTGTCTTTTACCCCTGCCAGGACTGTATTGGGCTCTCGGATTGCATCACACGATGACAGGTCTACCACAATGTAGCATTTATATTGGTTTAAAGAAGAACTAAACCTTTCTATACTTTACAGCCAAGGAAGCTGCCATCTTGGCCCCTGTTTCATCCGATATCGCCATGGTGCTGCACATGTCCTCAGTTATGACACCAGGCATTTGATGATTTGACAGTTCGGTTGACAGCACAAGCAAATGTGACAGTTATCATTTATGGCATGCCTTGAATTTAACTGCTTTGGGAAACCATTTAAAATCCAGTGGGTTTAGTAAACCCTCGTGTTTTTTTTTCACCTTAATGCATCAAGGTGTAAAAACACCTGGCAGTGACCAGCCCCCTGTTTTTACTTACCTGAGCCCTGGAACTTAATCCTGCGGGGACGCGCTCTTCCTCTGCCCGTCAGCTCTTGATTGGATACATTGATAGCAGTGCAGCCATTGGCTCCCGCTGCTGTCAATCAAATCCAATGACGTGGGGGGTGGGGCCAAGTCATACATTTGGCGGCTCTGGACGCCGAATGATGGACTCGGGAGCGCGCCCGCAAGGTAAACCCACCCCCCCAGGAGAGCACTTCTCCTAGGAGGTTATCTGATGTGGGGAGGAGCCTCGAGAGCTCCCGAGGGACCCCAGAAGACGAGGTTCGGGGCCACTCTGTGCAAAAGTGGAGGCAAGTATGATATGTTTGTTTATTTAAATAAAGCTTTACAATCACTTTAAGGGCTCGTTTACACCATAAGTGTATGAAAACTGATGGGAAAACCGCGCAGATCTCGCTTGCAGAGACATCAGGTTTCTTGCGCGTTTTAATGCACGTTTACATCAGTTTTCATGTGCGTCAGTTATGTGCCCTGTTCAAGCCAATGTTGATTTCATGTCCGTTTTTTTTTTTTTCCGTGCAGAAAACTGCATGCACTTTGCATGGCACATAGAAAACAATTGTTTTCTTTTGAACCCTTGCAAAATGCATTCAGAAAAGCTGACATCTCTGCACCATGGTGTGAACGAGGCCTAACCGCTCCAAAAAACATTACCAGCACGTGTTCTGGAATGTAACTGTCATATTTGCTTGTGTGCTCAACCAAGCTGTCAAACCATCAAATGGCCGGAGTCATAACCGATGACATGTGCAGCATCGCAGCCACTGCAGATCAGACGGAGGCCAAGATGGCAGCTTCCTTGGCTGAGAACGATAAGAGGGTTTAGTTCCGCTTTAAGTACCACTTGCACTTTGTCATTGAAACTTTTATATGGGGCGTGTAGGGCAAAATAAAAAACAGGTCTACATTAGTGCCCCACTCCTGAGTACATGCTGATATTTTCCTTTTTTTTTTTTTTTTTCCTCTGCTGATCTGTTTTAGCTGCTGGAGGAAGGAAAATAAGTCTTATGTTACCTGAGTTGCTGAAGTTGGAGCTCATGCATGGCTAAAAGCCATCTCCCTTCCCCCATGTAACAATGTTAGGCCAATCACCCAGCACCTATGCTGCAAATGACAGAAAGCAGATGCTCCTCTGAAGTATCAGGTTTTCTTTATCGTACCTCCCAGCACACAGGGTATCCTCATCTTCACTACTATAGATCAGGGGTCTTCAAACTTTCTAAACAAAGGGCCTATTTGCTGTCCTTCAGACTTTAGGGGGCTGGATTGTGGCCACTGGGAGTAAACATCCCTCATTATTGGGAGGAATTGTGACCCATCTTTGGTGTCATTGGAAGACATTTTGCCCCATCGTTGGTGTTATTGGGCCCCATTGTTGATAGGAACTGTTCTCCATCGTTGGTGTCATTAGGAGAAATTGTGTCCTTCATTGGTGTCAGTGAATTAAATAGGGCCAGATAAATGCAAGGAAGCAAAGGACCACATTCGGCCCTAGGGTTTGGGGACCATTGCTATAGATTATGGTGCCACCTTTGGCTTATTGGACACTGCCAAAAAAGATTGGCAGTCCCCTCCTGGCAAGGCTTAAGGCTTGTTTTTTTTTTTTTTGCTAGTGTCTTATTTTGCCAGGCGTGAGGATGATTTGGGACTGGCCTAAAGTACGTTCTAAGACCAAAATTTCAGCCTTGGTGGTCTTTTTCAGAGACTGATTGCTTCTTACTCTTTTAGTGCGGGCCTTTGTGCAAGGCGTATTGTGCATTGTTCCACCGGTTAAACTTCTTGGAACCATTGTTGACACTTAGGGACCTCCAACTACATAAATTCTGTACTACAGAAACCTCCATATGACCCCACCTGGGATATTCCTTTTGACATGGAAGGTTTTGTTCTGGTTGTCATTAGGTTTTCTCGTACTTTCAGAACTGGCTGATGTTGCCTGGAATGAAACATTCCTGCTACTCCACCATGACAAGGTGGTTTTACAGCCTCGGCTGTCCTTGCCTAAGGTGGTTTCTTCGCTCCATCTCAAGCAGGACGTTGTGTTGGCTTCTTTCTGTCCTAAGCCTCAGACACGGGGGGGACAAGGCCCTTCACATCTTGGATTTGGCTCATGCTATCAGGTGTTACCTAAAGTCAACTACTGTAATTTGTCAGTCAGAATCCTGTAGGCCCCAAGGAAGGGACTCTCTTGAATCTTCCAGCTTATTTCTCTGTATCAAAAGTTCCACCATTTTTGGTAACGGCTCGTCCTACTAGGAGTGTTGGTGCCTCCTGGGCTATTCTTCATCAAACTTCAGTAGCTCAAGCTTCATTTTGTGAAGTTTTACCAAGTGGATGTTAGAAGCCGTTGGAGACGCTACCTTTGGTGGGTGTGTTTACCAGGCTGCTGTGTGAAGTTCTAACCTGTTCTGGTTTAGTTTGGGGCTTATTGCCATTACCTCCCCTCATAATCCAGTGCTTTGGAACATCCCTATCATAATGGAGATGAAGATACCCGGTGTATAATGTAAACAAAATGAGGTTTTAGGTGTATCTACGAAATCCCTTTCTTGGAGTACATCGTAGGGCACAGAGATCCTGTCCTCTGCAGTTATGGCTTGCTACAAAAACTGAAGCCGCGCCTCATGGGGCAGATTGTGCTTAGGGTGGGATTTTGTGGGGGTTGATTTACTAAAGGCAAACCGACTTTGCAAAGTGCAGTTGCTCCAGAGCTTATTAAATGAGGTAAAGTTTCACTTTACAAAGAATACCCAATCGCATGCAAGGAAAAGAAAAGAAAACAGCATTTTTGCTTGTACGTGATTGGATGATGGAAGTCAGCAGAGCTTCTGCTCATTTACCAACTCTGGAGCAACTGCTCTTGCAACTGTGCAAAGTGCACAGTCTATTTGCCTTTAGTAAATCATCCCCTTTGTGTCCTTTTTATTTTTTTATTTTTTTCTATGACACCTTTTTGTCTTGTGATGTTCTCCAAGAAAAGGGTTTTACAGGTAAACCAAAAATCCAATTTTTTTTTGTCATTGCTTTCAGCAACTGAACAGGACAGCCAGGGTACGCCATGATAAGGCCATAATGCTGCTTTATAAAAATAAAAGCCCATAGATTTAGCAGAGAAGAGTCAAGTGTCAGGCGACAACATTCGCATAATCCCACCCACCCTTTCCATCTCTAGTTGCAACTGGCAGAGACATAATTTTACACTAAAATAGTTAAAGGATTTAAAGCTGATGTTATGTGTTTTTCAATAGTTAGTTTGGACCAGCACTATTTGCTTCGCTAAGTGCTGCAGCGTCTCTAAGCACTGTATGTACTACATGTAACTTCAGCTACATACAGTACACAGTGCTGGGTTCCAGCTGTGAGGCAGAGACTTCCTGTCTCACACCCGGAAAAAAAAAACACGAGTCTGAACGGCGCTCAGCTATTCATAGGCAGCTTTGTATTATATGAATACAATGCTTTCTCTGGCTGAGTCTGAGAGCGTGATTCAGCCTGCCCTCCCACTCAGCCAATCCTTCATTCACAGAATACAAAGCTGCCTATGAATGGCTGAGCGCCTCTCAGACAGACTCTGTTTTGTTCCGGGTGTGAGATGGGAAGTCTCCTCTCACAGCCAGAACCCAGCACTGTGTACTGTATGTAGCTGAAGTTACATGCAGTACATACAGTGCTTAGAGATACTGCAGCACTTGGTGAAGAAAATCGTTCGTTTTGGACCAGCTCTGTCCAAACAAACTATTTAAAGTGACATAAAAACATGGACATCCCCTTTAAAAAATGTAACCAGGTGATTTGTCCATGGATGATTATTGTTCTGACTGCAAAGAAATGGGAACTAATAGATTTGTTTGGATGAAATTCATTAACTGGCTTTTCTTTTGCCTTCTATCCTTAGATTCCTCTTACATTTGGCAGAGAAAACGAGAGGAATTATTGTCACCAATGACAACCTGCGGGAGTTTGTAGTGGAATCGCCAGCATGGATGCAGATTATAAAAGAAAGGTCTGTGCGGCCGTATTTTCCATTCGAAGCAGAACTTTATAACTTTTTTTTTATTATTTTTTTGGGATTATTATTAGAACTCTAGGGAACTTTTCAGTCCATTTGTGATAGTAATAACCGGAGATAAAAAAATCATTGTGAAGTCAGTAAATAATAGTTTTCGCAAAAGTTTATAGCATCTACAAAATTGGGGAAAGATTTGTGGCTTTTTTTTATTTTTTTTTTAACTAGTAATGGCGGCGATCTTGGACTTTTAGCGGGATTGTTGGCGACGGATCGGACACTTTTTTTGGGACCAATGACATTTTATACAGCGATCAGTGCTATAAAAATGCACGAATTACTGTATAAATGTCTGTGGCGGGGAAGAGATTAACACTAGGGGGCGATCAAGGGGTTAAATGTGTTCCCTCGTGTGTGTTTCTAACTGGGGGGTGGGGGGGTGGGGTGAGACTGACCGTAGGAGGAGACAGATCGCTGTTCCTAATTACTAGGAACAGCAGATCTGCTTCTCCTCTCCTGTCAGAACGGCGATTTTGTGTGTTTACATACACAGATCCCCGTTCTGGCTCTTGTGCCCGCAGACATCGCGGCCGCCGGCCACGCCCATCAGGCGATGTGCAGCGGGCACGCGCGTGCTATGGCTTTTACAGGAGCCGACGTACAAGTACGGCGATTCGCGGGTACGTGCCAACCTACCGCTGTATAATGACGGCGGCTGGTTGGCAAGTGGTTAAAAAAAAAAAACAGCTTTTTTATTATCGCTTTAATTTCAGTGTATTTTTAATGAAAATGTTTCCTTTTTTGGTCCTTTTAAAGCTTAAAAGCTCTTTTTGGCGCTACTTCTATGGATCATAGGAGTGCACTTTGTTCTGATTATGTAAAACCCCAAAAACGTTCTACATTTTCAGAAAGCATTGGGCCCATGGGGATAAAAAGGTGATGGCTGCAAATTTTCTAGCTGCATGATATTTGCGTAATTGCGAATCAAATCTATATTTTAACATGTGTTGATGATGAAAAATAGTTGCTCCAGCAGCGTTAAATGACGTCTTTTAATATTTTACCTCCAGGATATTGCAATACACGTTTGTCGGTGACATTTTCATGCTTCCTGATGATCCACTGGGAAGGTTTGGGCCGAAGCTAAACGACTTCCTCACTGCGTGGCCTGAGCACAGGTATCGGTCTCATAGTCTAGCATTGCTTCATTGTTGTCTGTCTCACTGGAAACGTTTTATAAAAAGTCCAGTGACCCGTTCCAGTCAGGTTCGCCTGTCAGCATCGGTTTACATTTGCCCACCTTCCAGACATCTGTCCTGTTCTACTCCTGAGCGGGGACATCTGGTCACAGATCTCCTGCTGAATGCAGCAAAGCTTGCCCATGTGACCCTAAAGAAAAACAGTACCTTTTTGCACAAGATGTGCTTTTAAGGCATGTTCCCCCACCCCTCCTTGGTGCAATCCACCTGTAGAAATACATCCATTCGTCTTGGATCCAGTGGTCTTCAGTGAGTGATCCTGCCTGGAACCGCACAGCTGTGCTTCATGAATTGTTCTTGTCATGTCCTTTTTCATCCTCTGGAGGGCTCCAACGAGTAGGGCGCGTCATATGAATGAATGAGGCTGTGCAGACCATGCACAGGATTAAGTGCGACTGGTCAGGGGCTGCACGTCGAAGATCACTAGATCCAGAATGAAGGTAAGTATTTCTCCAGGTGGGTTGCACTCAGAGGGGTATGTCTTAAAGGAGAAGTTCAGCCTGAGCTCATTTGGCTGGGCTTCTCCTAAGGGTCGCAGGAGTGCAATTCGTTTTGCACTCCTGTTCCTGTGACCCGTATTCAGCAGAGAGCAGGCTGAAGTCTGCTCTCTGCTGACGTCACGGATTTCAGTCCAGGCACCACGTCATCGCGACAAGATCTGGACTGATAGCCGCCTGAGCCTCTCAGCAAGCCGCTGAGAGCCTGAGACGGCGTAGTCCGCCCCTCCACAGTTCAGTGCTCCAATGACTGTGGAGGGATACAAGCAGAGGGCTGTGACTTAGTCTGCAGCTCTCTGCTCACAGAGCTCTGAAAGCTGAGCGAGCGACATTGTTCGATCGCTCTGTTTTTAAGCGTAGAGGCGTCGGGGGACAGACGCAGCATTGGGACAGATGCTGCATCCACCTAGGTAAGTATGAATCTCAAATAAAAAAGATCCCCATACTTCTCTTTTAAAGATTATTCTTTACCACCACCACGCCCAGCCAAAATGGGGGGGGGGGGGGATTGCAGGACTCCAATACGGGGAGGTCCAGTGTAAGTTTCTTTTCTTTTCTTTTCTTTTCTTTTCTTTTCTTTCTTTTCTTTGCTTTTCTTTTCTTTTCCTTTCTTTTCTTTCTTTCTTTCTTTTCTTTCTTTTCTTTTCTTTCTTTTCTTTCTTTTCTTTCTTTCTTTCTTTCTTTCTTTCTTTCTTTCTTTCTTTCTTTCTTTCTTTCTTTCTTTCTTTCTTTCTTTCTTTCTTTCTTTCTTTCTTTCTTTCTTTCTTTCTTTCTTTCTTTCTTTCTTTCTTTCTTTCTTTCTTTCTTGGGGTCCTCTGGCAGGACACAAATACTGTGTACATAGCGTCTCTGGGCCGTACTGTTTATAATATAAACACAGGAAATTGCTTGGTCTAGTTATTACATAAAAGCACAGCAGACAGGAAGGTTACTTTTCATAAGAACACTGATCTGTTGAAGCTGAGCTCAAAGCAGATTGCTAAATACACAGGTGGAATACTTTCGGTGTAAAGCTTCAGGAGCTGCAGCTATTGAACTTGTTTTGATCCAAACAGCACTGCCAGACAGAAATGGGCAGGTTGGCGACTTCTTTTCTCTACTGCCGTTAGGCTCGGCTCACACTAGTGTGGCTGCTGTGTCCTCATTTCCCCGCAGAAAAAAGGTGCATGCACCTTTCTAAAAACGCGGCTGCAGTGAAAACCGCATGGTCTTTTTCACCAAACGGGCTGAGATGTGTGGGGCTGCCATTCAGAATGAATTGCAGCCCCACACGCTTTGTAAGAGCAGCGCAATTTGGCTGCAGGTGGTTGTGGGTGCGGCAACAGGTGAGATTCCTGCACCCCCCGCATCCAGCTAGCACACTGCGTCCAGATTTATACATAGTTAATCTGGTTGAAAAAAAAACCACAGAGAGCAAAAAAAAAACACAAATCGAAAAAGAAAACTCCATAATCTTCCACAATCCTATACCCACAGTTGATCCAGAGAAAGGCAAAAAAAAAATCAGTTTGCTCCAGCGGGGTGGGTGGGGTGGAGGGGGGATTCCTTCCTGATCCCCCAAGAGGCAATCTGATATTCCCTGGATCAACGTTGCCTATAAATGTTAGTATTCAGTTATATTATGTACATTTAGGAAAGAATCCAGGCCTTTTCTTAAAAAAAAAATCTGCTGAGAAAAGAAAACTAAGACTAGGCTAAAACTAAGTTTTAAATATACCTCCATCCCCGATACATTGAACAAAAAAGGACAATTTGTGGGACTTTACATGAAGCACATTACTAAGTCAAATGAACCAATCAATGTAGACGTGTTTTTTTTTATTTCAAAGTGTATACATACTCATGTAAAATAGTAACAAATAAAATGGTATAATATGATAAGTCTTAATAAGTGAGGTCTGAACAATTCATAATGTAAAACAATTGTCTCAACATAATTACATAGTAATAAACCTTGGGTACGTAGACCGAATTGTAGTAGTAGCATATAGGCATAATAACAATGAGGGATTGATTCATTATAGATCAGGGGTCTTCAAACTACGGCCCTCCAGTTGTTCAGGAACTACAATTCCCATCATGCCCAGTCATGTCTGTGAATGTCAGAGTTTTACAATGCCTCATGGGATGTGTAGTTCCGCAACAGCTGGAGGGCCGTAGTTTGAGGATCCCTGTTATAGATTATATTGATACAGATGTTAGACTGCTGTTCTGCCTGTGTACCGAGTGATTGACGGGTCCCGATGGATATCGAGTTCTGATATATTATACAAGCTGAAGCCCGTGTGAAAGAGGCCTAAACTGGATTCATTGCTTTTTTTTTTTTTTTGCCTGCCTTTAAGAGTTCTCATGGAATAAAGTGGACCGGTTATATAACTATTTTACATAACGGCTAATCTTTCTTTTTTTTCTTCTCTCTCTCTCAGGAACAAATCTGTGCCCTCTCCCCCGGACAGCGGAGTGTTTTTTCCCAGCCAGGAGTTCCCTCTCGCCAGAGAAGCAATCAAACACATCCGTGTCCCTGCAAACTTATATCCTCCAAGGCAGATCAATCCAGCAATAGCGAACTTACCCGGCCCCAGGCCGCCTCTCCCGCCCCAGAGGGGCCATGACGAGACTTTATCTCTAAAGGCCCAACTGTCGAAAATATTTCCTGAGAAGGAGCAAATCGAGAAAATCAACCAGGTGTTGTCCGCTCACCCTTATATGCGGGATCTCAACGCTCTGTCCGCCATGATCCTCGATTAAAATTCTGTATTTTATCACCAGTTTTGTGTACAACTTGGAAGCAGCCACATCACAGGCTGAGCCAAGCCTATTTTTTTTTTTTTTTTATTGTAAGGTTGGTTTTTGATTTGCAGTTTACATTAAGGTTTTATCTGTCTAGGTCAGGGGTGGGCAACCGCGGCCCTCTAGCTGTGGTGAAACAACAAATCCCATCATGCCTCTAAGAGTCATGCCTGTGATTGTCCGGGTCTTGTAATGTCTCATGGGACTTGTAGTTTCAAAACAGCTGGAGCACCGAGGTTGCCTACACCTGGTCTAGGTCATGGTTGCTCAGCCTGTGGCCCTTCAGCTGTTTGAGGAACTACAAGTCCCATCACGCCTCTGCCTTTAGGAGTCATGCCTAACAGCCTTGCAAAGCCTCATGGGACTTGGGTTGAGCACCCATGGTCTAGGTCAGTGATGGTGAACCTTGACACCCCGGATGTTTTGGAACTACATTTCCTATGATACTCGGCTACATTGCAGAGTGCATGAGCATCATGGGAAATGTAGTTTCAAAACATCTGGAGTGCCAAGATTCGCCATCACTGGTCTAGGTGACTGAACTAGGGCAACGATGGCGAACCTTGGCACCCAAGATGTTTTGGAACTACATTTCCCATGATGCTCATGTACTCTGCAGTGTGCTGATCATCATGGGAAATGTAGTTCCAACACATCTGGGGTGCCAAGGTTCGCCATCACTGCACTAGGTGAATGCACTAGGGTAAAGCAGGCCATACATTTTGCAGTTTTCTTTCCTTCTACCCCTCCCCCCCCCCCTGTAGTGAAGGAGAGAAAATTGCTTGATTCCTCCATCAACACAGTAAGGGTTGATGGGAGAATCCCTCCCGCTGCCCTATTATGTTCTACCGTGCACCTGCAGAATACAATGATCGCTGCTGGCAGCTATAGCCGTCAGCAGCAGTTGGGTGAAACAAAAAAAAAAACCAACAGGCTGATTGTACTGAAGTCAATCGATGGTTCGACTACAGTACAACCAGCTTTCCCATAGACTGATCAAAATTCAGCCAGCTTCTACAGAACTGGCCGAATTTTGATCCGTCTGTGGCTGGCATAAGGCAAGCCAGTGACGTCGTCTGTGAGTAAATGTGATTTACTTACCCATCTTTGTTCCACGCCTCTGCTAATTTTAAAGAGAGGGTTTGCCCAAAGCTTTTATATAGGGGCGTACTTTTGTGAATTCAATCATTCACTGGCTATTTACTTTGTGTCTGTCAGGGACCGCTCAGGGATCTCCCTGCTAATCAGAAAAGAGCATCAGGTATAATTAGGAGGTAAACGTAGTCCACACCAATGTCGCCACGCCATCTTGTGTACATTTCATCACTGAAGGCTGAAAAAGCAAAAATACAACTCGCTGCTTCAGATTCTTTTTTTAATGAGCATATCTGCTCTTGAACACTTCTTTTTTTGATTCCACTAGGAAATCCAACCCTGATGAAGGGTGAATGTTGGAACCCCTTGTAACGTGTTGATGGGCTTTTCCTGACTTCTAAGCTCTGTATTACTACAGAACACAGGCTAGGTTCACACTAATGTGGTGAGGGAAATGCCGCAATCCGTGCACGTTTTCCGCACTGCATTCAAATTGCACTGCCCTTGTGATCTGCAACCTTTAAAGCGGAGTTCCTTCCAAAAGTTGAACTTCCACTTTAAGGCCTCCTCCCCAGCTCCTGTTTTGTGAAACAGAGCTTTTGGGGAGGATGGGGGAGAGGGGAGCGGTACCTGATTTTTGAAAGGTACTCGCTGTGACTGCTGTTCCGATCGCCTTAGGCGTTCAGAAGCAGAAGTTCTCCTCCTTCCCGAAGTCTTCCGGAACACGTGGCAGGTCCTAGAAGACTTCGGGACCAGTCACAGCGCAGCGCCGCTCACACATGCGCAGCAGGCACCCGGCTGTGAAGCTGCAAGCTGTCACATCCGGGTACCCACAGTAGAGATGCCGGCGCCGCCGAGGGAGAGAACTGCAGGGATGAGTGCATCGCTGGATCATGGGACCGGTGAGTATGTGTTTATTAAAAGTCAGCAGCTACAGTTTTTGTAGCTGTTGACTATTAATAAACACATAAGTGACTGGAACTCCGCTTTAAAGTAGAAGTTCACCCTAACACTAAAATCTGTAAATCTACAGGCATCCACAATCTAAGACTAACCTATTTCGTCCTGTATAGAAGAAATCAGTATACATACCTTTTTTGAAGCCGGTCTGGTCCTACGCTGAGCTGTCAGCGGCGGATTCTCTGTGTAGGCGGGTGCAGAGGAGGCAGCCGACCACCAAAGCCCCATAGTAGGTGAATGGGTGACGTCCCTCCCCATTCATTTCCCTGCCGTTGTTGGCTGTCTCCTCTGCAGAGCTTCCACCTCTGGAGACCAAGCCAGATCGGCTTCAAAAAAAGGTATAGCGATTTCTTCTTTACAGGGCTAGATAGGTTAGTTTTAGATCGTGGATTGCCTGTAGATTTCGAGATTTTAGTGTTAGGCTACTTTCACACTGAGTCGCTTTACAGGCGCTACAGCGCTAAAAATAGCGCCTGCATAGCGCCTTTTCAGTGTGAAAGCCCGAGTGCTTTCACACTAAGGCGGTGCGCTTGCAGGACGGTAAAAAAAAGTCCTGCAAGCAGCATCTTTGCAGTGCTGTAGGAGCGGTGTATACACCGCTCCTAAAGCACCCCTACCCATTGAAATCAATGGGGCAGCGCCGGTGAAAGGGTTAAAAACGTGCGGTGCTTTGCGGGCGGTTTTACGTGCTTTTTCAGTCGCTAGCAGGGGTTAAGAGCGCCCCGCTAGCGGCCGAATAGCGCCACTAAAAATAGCAGTGCTTTACCACCGACGCCCGCCCCAGTGTGAAAAGTAGCCTTAGGGTGAACTTCTACTTTTAATGACACCCTAACTGCAGATCACAAACGCAGTGTGTTTGCTGGCACCAGGTTGCACGGTACAAGACGATCATGTGCTTTGGCGCAATATGGTGTGATTTGAACCTATTCAAAATGAATAGGGTCAAAAATAGCACCGTGCTAAATCGCATGTGAACTGAAGAGGTGTGGTTCCTGTGTGATTTCACATAGTGTGAACCGAGCCTCGGAGGCTGAATGTATGCTACTTGAGACCGCTACCATTACAGTCTCTTTACAAATAAACGGTCCACTGCTGGGGCTTGGATTGGGGGGGAGGGGTGCGCACACAATAAATGCCAAAAGGCCGGCTGCAGCAGCTCTTGGCACAGGTTGGGCACTGGAAAACCTGATCCTATTTAGTCTCCTTTCTGTAGTTCTGATTGCGAATTCTTCTGCACTGTGGTCACAACAAAATATTTAACACTAATTGGGCGATGTACAGTACATGTGTTAATAGTGTTGTACTACATTTTACTGTTTATGTGATGTAAACATTTTACGACCTGTTTGGGTTTTCCAAATGTTAAGTTCTGATACCTATATCGGTTTATTTTTTGTTTTTTGTTTTTTTTTAGGCGGGAGTTAAAAAAAGAAATAAATATTGCTTATTTTCTGATTATTATAGACTTGCATGGAATGTGCTTTTTATAAAATACATAGATTTTACCGCACAGAATCTATAGGCCACGGGAGCAGAGTGGAAGCGTGGTAACTGAGACGATGCATGTCATAGATGGTAGCACACCGACGCATGGTCAGCAGATAGTGGAGACGTTTATGTTATTATACAAACAAGTCCTTTTTCTAGGAAAGACAGTGCTAATATGACCCTGTGGGGTTTATTTACTAAAACTGGAGAATGCAAAATCTGGTGCAGCTCTGCATAGAAAACCAGTCGGCTTCCAGGTTTTATTGCCAAAGCTTCATTGAATGAGAGAACGTTAGAAGCTGATTGGCTACCATGCACAGCTGCTCCAGATTCTGAGTGCTCCAGTTTTAGTAAATCTTCCCCCATATGTCAATGTGCATTCACGTTCTCAAAAATTATTGTGCAACTACAAAAAGTCCATTCACATGAAGAAAAGTGCACTGTGCATGATCAAGTCTAAAAAAAAAAAAAAAAAAAATGTGCTGTGAACCCAAGTGTCCGGATCCCTACTCCACTCACCAGGTGTTGACTTTTACTTCATTCTAAAAAAGAAGTCAAACTGCGCTTTCTCAGCCGCTGTGTCATGTGCTGGGTCATCAGCCAATCAATGCTCCTCGGTCCCTTTTTTAAAGCGTTAGTAAACCGCGGCTGTTGTAAAATAAAAACCTGCAAGGCAATGGCATAATACATCGCATACTTTCACGTTATGAAATACTCACCTTGGATTGAAGCCCTTCGGCGCTGTGCTGTCACCACTGAGAGGGCTGACATCTTCCCCCCCCCTGGTCTTCCGGGTTTGTGCGCTCCAGCTGATTGGCCGGAGCCATGATGACGTCACTCCCGCACGTGCGCGCGGGAGCCCTCGGCTCCGGCACGAAGCTCTGAATATCTGTCAAATGCCAGATCTTGAGATCGCTTGCGCCGATGATGTAACTGGCTGCATGCAGGATGACGATCTCCCTAAACCAGGGATCCTCAAACTACGGCCCTCCAGGAACTACACATTGTAGAGTTGTAAAACTCTGACATTCACAGACATGACTAGGAATGATGGGAATTGTAGTTCCTGAACACCTGGAGGGCCGCAGTTTGAAGACCCCTGCCCTAAACAGTGCACATTTAGGAGATATTCATTTTACCTACACGTAAGCCTTATTATAGGTAGGTAAAAATTACAAAGCTGGCTTTACTACCGCTTTAATCACTTGCTGACCAGGTCTTTTCTGGAACTTTGTTTTACGAGTAAAAATCTATTTTTTGCTAGAAAATTACTTGGAACCCCCAAACATTCTATTTCCTTTGTTTTTTTTTCTTTTCAGCTGAGACCCTAAAGCAGGGATATCCAAATAGCGGGCCTCCAGCTGTTGCAGAACTACAAGTCTCGTGAGACATAGCAAGACTCTGACAGCCCCTGTAGCGTCACATATGGCGACCCATCAGATTTCGCTACCCGCTGGAGTCCGCATGTGCGACGCCGCCATATGCGTTCCAACACTTTTACGACAAAACTCCACCCCTAAGTCCAGGTTCAAGCCCCACCATCCAAGTGGACATAGAGTTAATTACAATTATGCCGAGCGAAGCGAGCCCACGAGGGGTGCGCACTCCAGCGGGTAGCGAAATGTGATGGGTCGCCATATGTGACGCTACACCGCAAGCATGACACCCAGAGGCATGATGGGACTTGAGGACATGAGGTCCGCTAATTGCAGATCCCTGCTCTAGAGAATAAATTGTCGATTGTTGCAATATTCTATGTCACTCTGTATTTGCACAGCGGATTTTCAAACACAATTTGTTTGGAAGAAATACACTTAAATACATTTTAATGCCAAAAAAACCACAATCGATAACCGAATTTGATAAAAGATGATGTTACACCGAGTAAATAGATAACCTAACATGTCATTCTTTACAATTAAGCACGCTTGTGGTAGGGTGACAAACTACGGTACTTAAATTTCCATAGGTAAAACTTAAAAAAAAAAATGTACAAGTTACTTGTTTTTAGAGTTACAGAGGAGGCCTTGCGCTAGAATTATTGCGCTCGCTCTAACGTTCGCAGTGATACCTCACATGTGGTTTGAACACTGTTTACATATGTTTGCACAACTTACGTATGCGTTCACTTCTGCGCGTGAGTACGGAGGGATAGGTGTTCTTTAAAAATAAAAATATTATTACTTTCATTCCTATTACAAAGAATGTAAACATCCCTTGTAATTGAAATAAGGATGACCGGTCCTTTTTATTGAGATCTGGGGTCAAAAAGACCCCAAATCTCTCATTTACATTTAAAAGCGCAAGATCAAAATATAAAATTTACTATGGCCCATGAGCTGGAAGTGACGTCATGATGCTGCTCTGGTCCTCCAAGGGCATAAGGACAAGTGGCAGCTATCTTGGCCTCACTCTTCTCCATACCCAGCTACCACCAGTGTCGGGTCACTCCCGGGCTTCACCGATTGGTCAGGTAAGCACGGGAATGACTTGGGAACAAATACGCCTGCGGAACCGCTTTTTATCGCCTATAGTAAAAAAAATACCGGAATTATGGCAGCTAGCTGCTACTATAACCCCGGTATTTAATGTCAAACAAATGACGTATTTTTACTATAGGCCGGTGGGCAAGTGGTGCAAAATTTGGGTCCCCCACCTGTGTGGTTTCACATATCCTCTGTTCCCTTAATGGGTAATGCCACTTTCGTGGGGGGGGGGGGGAGGCAAATAAAAAAAAAAATCTAGCGTATACAATTACAACCACAAGTCATATTGTAATTGATTGTTATTAAAATTGACCTTTCCTTTTCAATCTGCAGCTCTGATTTTCTGAAAATGCAATGCAATATGGCTACCTGGGCGGTTTTCTGTACAGAATGTGTACTGATCACTCCCCAAAAACATCATTTCCTGCTTGTGTGATTGGCTCACCAATTTTCCCAGAAGTCTGCACGAAGTCAGATTTCCGGCATCCCCTGCAACATAAATGTAATTTGTGGTGAGATGCTTTCAATAGAAAATCGTGGCTAAAGGGATGCTGACCCTGCAACTTTCCCCCCATCAGAGGCCTGCAGGTGCAGCAACTGATAATTTTGAAACCACTCCCATTAGACTCACTTAGCACAGAGGAACAAACAGCGATTTCTTCAGAATTACAAAGATAGGAATTTACAACAAAGTTTGTTAAAATTCTTGTAATGTACATAGATCACACAGCCGGAAAAGTTTTTTTTCTCAACAAAAGTGGAGTTCTGTTTTAAGGCACCTGGAACGGCAGGTGATATGTGGCACAACCATTAAAAAAAATAGGGAAGCCTCTTGTAGTGTATTTTAATAAACCCATATAGAAGTAGTAATGTACTTACATTAAATTTAAAAAAACTTGAGCTCAAACAAATGGAAACTGAAACCACCGCTTTGCTCTCCACCATCTGTTCCAGGAAGCTGAGGTGATGTCATCAGAAAGCTGGACCTACGCGTTTCGTCAGAATGTGACATGCTCAGGAGCCTGTTGTTATATCAGACAAGTAAAGTCTTTATTGAATCTGCTGATGTGCTGGCATCTACAGTCAGGAAAAATTAATTATTTGATCCCCTATAGATTTTGTAAGTTTGCCCATGTACAAAGAAATTAAGGTTCTATCATTTTTTTTTTTATCATAGGTGGATTTTACATAATAGAGACAGAATATCAACTAAAAATCCAGAAAAAACACTATACAAAGGTTATAAATTGAGTTGCGGTTCAGTTAGTAAAATCAAGTATTTGATCCCCAAGCAAAACATGACTTAGTAGTTGGTGGAGAAACCCTTCTTGGCGATCACAGAGGTCAGACGTCTCTTGTAGTTGGTGACCAGGTTTGCACACATCTCAGGAGGGATTTTGGTCCACTCTTCTTTACAGATCTTCTCTAAATCCTTAAGGGTCATTGGCTGTCACTTGGCAACTCGAAGTTTCAGCTCCCTCCATAAATTTTCTATAGGATTAAGGTCTGGGGACTGACTAGGCCACTCCATGACCTTAACACGGCGAGTCGAGTTAATGCCAAAGAGCTCAATTTTGGTCTCATCTGACCACAGAACTTTCTCCCAATCCTTCTCTGAATGATTTTAGGTGTTCATTGGCATGACTGTACATGTGCCTTCTTAAAGAGGAGGACTCAACGGGTTTGGAGGAAGAAAAATGCTTACTTATGACCCCAAGAACACCATCCCTACAGTCAAGCATGGAGGTGAAAACATTATGCTTTGTGGTTGTTTCTCTGCTAAAGGTATAGACCGACTTTAATGCATTAAAGGGCCAATGGACGGGGCCATGTATTGTAAAATCTTGGATGAGAACCTTCTTCCCTCAGCCAGAATGCTGAAGATGGGTTGTGGATGGGCCTTCAAGCATGACCATGACCCAAAACATACCGCCAAGGCAACAAAAGAGTGGCTCAAGAAGAAGTACATTAAGGTTATGGAGTGGCCTAGCCAGTCTCCAGACCTTAATCCTATAGAAAATTTATGAAGGGATTTGAAACAAGTTGCCAAGCAAGAGTCAAGAAACCTTAAGGACGTAGAAAAGATCTGTAAAGAAAAGTGGACCCAAATCCCTCCTGAGATGTGTACAAACCTGGAAACCAACTACAAGTTTCAGCTTTCTCCTTAAATTTTCTATAGGATTAAGGTCTGGAGACTGGCTAGGCCACTCCATAACCTTAATGTGCTTCTTCTTGAGCCACTCCTTTGTTGCCTTGGCTGTAAGTTTTGGGTCATTGGTCATGCTGGAAGACGAATCCACAACCCATCTTCAGTGTTCTGGCTGAGAGAAGAAGGTTCTCATCCAAGATAAAAAGGTCTGACCTCTGTGCTTGCCAACGAGGGTTTCTCCACCAAGTACTAAGTCTTGTTTTGCTTGGGGATTAAATACTTATTTTACTCATTGAACTGCAACTTAATTTATAACATTTGTATTATGTGTGTAAATTTTTTTTTTCTGGATTTTTGGTTGATATTCTGTCTCTATGTAAAATACACCTATGATAAAAATTATAGACCCTTCATTTCTTTTTAATTGGGAAAACACAAAATCTGCAGGGGATCAAATGATTTTTTTTCCCCCCACTGTATGTTACTGGGCTGTCAATTGTTGCTAAGAGGGGTCTTTTATTGGCTGCTGGAAGATATATGTGGGGGGGGGGGGGGTTATTTTGTTCTGGGAGTCTATTGTGGGAGGGGTTCATTGTTGCTGGCTGCAGGAAATTCCATACGAATTGCTTATCACCACCAAATAATACTTGGTTCTGTAATTTTTAAAAGGGGCAGTACTGGGAGGTGGCTAGGGGTTGGAACCAAGAGACCTGCTCAAAGGAGGGGGGTGGGATAAGGAGTGACTCAAAAAGGGGGGGGGGGGGGTCCCGGCACTTGTTCTCTGAGGGGGGTCATTCAGGTGCTTATCTAATAGTTTCTTGAAACTATCGATGCCCCCCCGCTGAGACCACCACCTGTGGAAGGGAATTCCACATCCTTGCCGCTCTTACAGTAAAGAACCCTCTACGTAGTTTAAGGTTAAACCTCTTTTCTTCTGATTTTAATGAGTGGCCACGAGTCTTGTTAAACTCCCTTCCGCGAAGAAGTTTTCTCCCTATTGTGGGGTCACCAGTACAGTATTTGTAAATTGAAATCATATCCCCTCTCAAGCGTCTCTTCTCCGAGGAGAATAAGTTCAGTGCTCACAACCTTTCCTCATAACTAAGATCCTCCAGACCCTTTATTAGCTTTGTTGCCCTTCTTTGTACTCACTCCATTTCCAGTACATCCTTCCTGAGGACTGGTGCCCAGAACTTGACAGCATACTCCAGGTGCGGCTGGACCAGAGTCTTGTAGAGCGGGAGAATTATCCTTTTATCTCTGGAGTTGATCCCCTTTTAAATGCCAATATTCTGTTTGCTTTGTTAGGCTCAGCAATGCCAATCTGCTGCTATCATCTACTAGGACCCCCAGGTCCTTTTTCCATCCTAGATTCCCCCCCCCCCCCCCCCCCCAGTGTATAGATTTGATGTTCCCTTATTTGGACAAGAGGATTCTAAGATTCTAATAAATGTAATTATTTATTTAGCATACATATGATGGCCAATATATGCCTTAAGAATTAAGCCACTATTAGATTTTCTGCAGATTTTTGTCTTCAAATGTACCAAAACCATATAATATGAGGTCAAACCTTGAGAGGTTCAATTTGTATGCAATCAGGCCGGCCCTTGCACTACATGGTTTTGGTAAATCTGATGACAAAAATCTGCAGAAAATCGAATGGTGTGTAATGGGGCCTTACAGCTCCTGAAGAAGCGATATAGCGAAACCTGTTGAGCCAAACAGGCATTTATACAGCTCTATATGCATATTATTGTTCTTTATTATGTTGTGATGTGATTTTATATGGATTTCTCTATTTTTTTGAGAGTCAACATTGTTCACTCTTTTTAACATTTTGGATATTAATAAAATATTTTTATTGAAAAATATCTCTTGTTTATACCTGTGGCACCATTAAAATCCCCTTTTTCCAGTTCTTCCCTCTTCTTCAAAATTTTTTAAATTGCAATGTGGGTACATTGATCTCTTGATTTTAGTGTGGTTTCTTCAATACTTGGATCTCTACTTTTTACTTCAAGCGTAACTCCACTTTTGTTGAGAAAAAAAAAAACCTTCCCCTCTGGGTGATCTCTGTACATTGCAAGGATTATAACAATCTTTGTTGCAGATTCCTACCTTTTTTTTTTTTTTACTATTCTGAAGAAATCCATGTGTGTTTCTCTGTGCCTCTATGCTAAGTGGGTCTAATGGGAGTGGTTTCATAATTAACTGTCAGGTGTGAAGCTGCAGGGCACTGATGAGGAAATCTGCTGGGCCTCCATCCCTTTAGCCGTGCTCCTATTGAAAGTATCTCTCCAAAAATGACATTTTTGTTGCAGGGGATGCCTGAAATCTGACTTGTATCTTAGGCCAGTGTTTCTCAACTCCAGTCCTCAAGGCGCACCAACAGGTCATGTTTTCAGGATTTCCCTCAGATGAAAGGGCTTTGGTATTTACTAAGGCAGTGAAACTGATCAAATCACCTGTGCAAAATTAGTGGAAATCCTGAAAACATGACCTGTTGTTGCGCCTTGAGGACTGGAGTTGAGAAACACTGTCTTAGGCTCGATTCACACCTATGCATGTTGCTTTTGAGCGTTTTTGGAGTTTTTTTTCATGCTTGCCACGTTTTTGAGCAGCGTTTTTGTAGCGTTTTTACAGCATTTTTGCCGCGTTTTTGCAGCGTTTTGGGTTTTTGTTTTTTGTTTTTTTACAGTTTTTTTTTTTTGACTGTATACAGTCAAAAAAAAAAAAAAAAAAAAAAAAAAAAACGCAGTAAAAATGCTGCAAAAACGGTGCACTTGCATTTTTGATGCTTGTCCATTGAATTCCATTACATGCAAAACGCTGCATTTTGCATGAAAAAAAGTCCCCGACCCTTTCCAAAAACGCAGAGATACAAAAAGGCATTGATGTGAACATGTTCCATAGGAACCCATGTTAAAAAATTCCCATGCATTTCTGCAAAATGCAAAATGCATCAAAAAACGCGCTAGTGTGAATGGAGCCTTAGGCAGACTTCTGGGAAAAATGGTGAGCCAATCACGCAAGCAGGAAATTATGTTTTTGGGGAGTGGTCAGTACACACTCTGCGTACAGAACATCTCCAGGCAGCCATATTGCAATGCAATTGTCAGAAAATTACAGTGGCTACAGATTGAAAAGGAAAGGTAATTTTTAATTACCTTCAATTACAATATGATTAGTGTCGCATTTATATGCGCTATATTTTTTTCTTTATTTGCTTTTTTTTTTTTTTTCCCCCCAAGAAAGTGGAGTTACTCTTTCAGTGAGCTGTGGGCGACCTTGTTATACTCTCTATTGTCCACTAGGAGGCGGTAGAGCTCCACCATGACGTTTATCCTTGCTATTGCTTTCACAAGAGGATGCATACACTGATGAGGGGATTAAGCGGCATGATAGCCTTCATTTCTTATCTGTGACCTACATGAAATGTGTCAGTTTGTGCTTACATTAATTACACAATGTTGCATTTTATACGTTTATCATTCATCTCTATGGAAGGTGAATTTTATTGGAAAGCATGGCAGATTTACACCGAGTAAAGTTTTTCGTTAATTGGACCTTTCAGTAACTTTACAAGTCTACATAGATAAGCGCTTGACGTGTCCTATTAACCACTTCAGCCCCGGAAGGTTTTACCCCCTTTTCCTGACCAGAGCACTTTTTGCGATTTCGGCACTGCGCCGCTTTAACTGACAATTGCGCGGTCGTGCGACGTTGCACCCAAACAAAATTGACGTCCTTTTTTTTTTTTTTCTCCCCACAAATAGAGATTTCTTTTGGTGGTATTTGATCCCCTCTGCGGATTTTATTTTTTGCGCTATAAACAAAAAAAACGCAATATTTTTTTACTTTTTGCTATAATAAATATCGCCCAAAAATATATAAAAAAAGTTTTTGTTTTTTTTTCCAGTTAAAGCGGCGCAGTGCCGAATCGCAAAAAGTGCTCTGGTCAGGAAAAAGGGGGTAAAACCTTCCGGGGCTGAAGTGGTTAACAGGACATGTCAGGCGCTTATCTACGTAGACTTGCAAAGTTACTGAAAGGTCCAATTTACGAAAAACTTTATGCGGTGTAAATCTGCCGTGCTTTCCAATAAAATTCACCTTTAGGCCGATACGTATTCTTCTACATCTTTTTAAAAAGGTTAAAAAAAATCACAATAAGCGTATATTGATTGGTTTGCGCAAAAGTTATAGGGGATAGTTTTATGGCATTTTTATTAATTTTTTTTTTTTTTTTTACTAGTAATAGCGATCTGCAATTTTTATCAGGACTGCAACATTACGGCGGACACGTCGGACAATTTTGACACATTTTCGGGACCATCGGCATTAATACAGCGATCAGTGCTATAAAAATGCATTAATTACTGTAAAAATGTCACTGGCAGGGAAGGGGGTTAACACTAGGGGGCGATCAAGGGGTTAATTCGTTCCCTGACTGTGTGCTCTAACTGAAGGGGGGAGGGGACATGACAGATCGCTGTTCATACTCTGTATGGTCTGGATGGGTTTCCAGCATCATTTTATGAAAAGCCCCCCCCCCCCCCATCCTATCTGGAGGTGCTAATCCTGCCTTTGGGCTGTCAGAGGGGTGCTACGAATGATTACAGTGGGCATTCCATTTGTATGTATTTGCCTGGAGTTCAGCTTTAAGTGTTTTAGTAAATAACACGGATGCCCAAAAATAACCTGTTTTGCTTGCATTAGGATTTATCCGGCGAAGCGCTTTTTCCCAGCTCTGCCAAGAAGTTTTTGGAAGGGGTATGATGCATGTTCCATGATCCAGATGTTGACGTCCTTTTTGCAAGATTGTGTGAAGAGATGAAAGAACGAGGCATGATCTGACGTTCCTGATTATTTCATTCTACACCACTCAGCGACACTTCCACAGGAGGTGCCGCTGTCATGTAAGATGAAGGGGGCTGTTCACTGTCACCTATGTTACTTGGCTGACGCGGCGCTGAGTGCGAGTTCACTGCGGCCAAGTGACTTGTTACACAACTTGAGTACTTCTTTCTGTTTATGCAAGTCAGGAGGCACCAGCCCTCCGCCTTGATGCTTTCCCTTCCCATAAACGGCCTATTATTCGCCCTCATCCATAGTGCGGGCACGAGGACAATTCTCTACCAAAGGGCCGTGCTTCCCAAAGAGTGTAAAGCAATATTTTGTACACTATAGTGGGTTTTGCAACTAAAAAAAAAAAAAATAGATGTAGGGGTGGTGTGAACGTGGGATACTAATACTCCTACCATCCCTGCAAGATATGCAACTATGTTTCGAAAAATGTGGAACAGGATGGGACTTTAAAGTGGAGTTCCACCCACTTTTACAACTCTTTAGCATCCCTCACTAAACTGCGCACTGTAAACAAATTGGATATTTTTTAATTTTTTTTTTCTCAGCACCTACTGTATATCTGCTGTATTCATTTTTCACTTCCTCCTCCCTGGCCGCGGCCCATCGCATCATTTCCTGTTTGCAATGCCTTCTGGGAAGGGGCGGCAACTTCCTCTGAAACTGCCGTTGCTATGGAGACCTGACCTGAAACCTATTATACTGCTTGTGCTGCACTGAGCATGTGCGAGATCTGCAAGGGTGAGATCCAGGAAGAAATACAGTCTGGCTTCAGATGCCCACACTTAAGATGGCCACGGCCTGCTGTAAGTTTATAAAATAACAAACTACTGCTATAAACTAACAAAACAGACCTTAGTTTACAGACTAACTTTACTAGAATACATTAAGCTTGTGTATTATAGGGGTATTTTTATTTAAAAAGTATAATTTCGGCCGGAACACCGCTTTAATTGTGCCTCAGAGGAGTGTAAACAAATAGAATACAATACTATATAGAAAAATAAGCAAATTTTATTGTCTAAAAAAAACAAGTTTAAAGTGGTGTTCCGGCCGAAATTATACTTTTTAAATAAAAATACCCCCATAATACACAAGCTTAATGTATTCTAGTAAAGTTAGTCTGTAAACTAAGGTCTGTTTTGTTAGTTTATAGCAGTAGTTTGTTATTTTATAAACTTACAGCAGGCCGTGGCCATCTTAAGTGTGGGCATCTGAAGCCAGACTGTATTTCTTCCTGGATCTCATCCTTGCAGATCTCGCACATGCTCAGTGCAGCACAGGCAGTGTAATAGGTTTCAGGTCAGGTTTCCATAGCAACGGCAGTGTCAGAGGAAGTTGCCGCCCCATCCCAGAAGGCATTGCAAACAGGAAATGATGCGATGGGCCGCGGCCAGGGAGGAGGAAGTGAAAAATGAATACAGCAGATATACAGTAGGTGCTGAGAAAAAAAATATTTAAAATATCCAATTTGTTTACAGTGCACAGTTTAGTGAGGGATGCTGAAGAGTTGTAAAAGTGGGTGGAACTCCACTTTAAGATACATTACAGTCTTGATGGTTAAATTTGAATTCAGGGTGTGCAAGTCCCCAACAGTTTATAAGAATATGGCCTACGCGTTTCGCGGGCAGTTCCGCTTCGTCAGGGCCTTGAAAGTAGCACAACGGGACGTCATATGAATTCTACAGATAGAATATTAGTACTACATAAATTGCATAATTATATACATGGAAAAATGATAAGGAATATATAGACATCTTAGTACATTGGATTTTGCATGAGTTTAACATCAATCACAATAAATGTTTTGTTAGTGGAATCTATATATTGCATTGTAGAATATTAAACATATGAATACAGCTACATTTTATGCTTATTGGTGTGCAGCGGTGCTTCTCACGCAAGGAGTTTGAGCGAAAAAGGTGAATTAAATTATGTTAACTTTCTAGATATGTGACATTCAGATTTTTTCCAAAAATAAATAAATAAATAAATAAAGAAGCACACATATGCCTCGTTTCCACTGAGCGCTTTGGTTCGGGGTCGGTACAGTTTGGAAGGCCTAGAATGGTCCAGGCCTATTCAGGTAAGCGTTTCCACTGCAAGTCGGACCGCCAAGGGCCACACGTGGGCTTAGAAAAAATGCCTAGCATGGCATCACACGTCCACCAATCAGTGGAATGTATCGTAGCTCAGCCCTAACCGAACCGTTCCGTTTTCTATGGCCCCACTTCTGAAGCAGGACCCTGAATGGAGCGGTACGGTTCGGTTGTATGGGCCGCTTTCATAATGGAAACACTCAAAATAGCGTACCGTACCGAACCGAACCGATCCGCTCAGTGGAAACGAGGCAAGAGTGCTTCATTAGCATGCATCCCCACTCACCAGAAGACCATGATCAGAGGACGCCGGCTCGGTGGGAAATGTGAGGCCTGGGAGCCCTTGGGAATGCTCCACCCCACCGCGGCAGAGAAAAATGGATGGGCCCCTAAAAAAAAAACTAGACGTCTGTAACTGTGGACACTTTCATGGTAAATGTCTTGCTCAAGACCATTGTTCTGAACATAATGTCTTGCAATGTCCGTAAATGGACCAACAAGATGGTATTTGCAGTAGGATTATAGAGATCAGACGTTGGCAGACAAGCCATAGGTCAGGGCGAGCAGCACAGGATCAGTGGTTGGCATACAAGCCAGAGGTGAGGGGCAGGCAGCAAAGGATCAGAAGTCACCAGACAGGGCAAGCAGCGCAGTTTCAGTGGTTGACAGCAAGCCAGAGGGCAGAGCATCTAGCACAGGATTAGACCTGAACAAACAAGCCAGAGGACAGGCAGCCCAGGATCAGAAGACACTAGAAAAGCCAGAGGTGTGAGGGCAGGTGGCACAGGAATCGGAGGTTGGCAGAAAAACCCAAAAGTCAGGGTTAATGAAACAGGATAAGTCCTGAACAGACAAGCCAGAAGGCAGGCAGCACAGGATCACAAGACACCAGAGGTCAGGGCAGGCAGCACATGTTCAGAGGTTGGCAGCAAAGCCAGAGGTCATGGCAGGTGGCACAGGATTAGACCTGTAGAGAGAAGCGAGAGGGCAGGCAGCACACGGTCAGAAGACACTAGAAAAACCAGAGGTCAGGACAGGCAGCATATGATCTGAGATTAGCAGACAATCCACAGATTTAGACCTGAGTAGACAAGTTAGAGGGCAGGCAACACAAGATCGGAAGACACTAGAGAAGCCAGGAATCAGGCAGGCTGCACAGGATCGTAGGTTGGCAGATAACCCAGAGGTCAGGGCAGGTGGCATAGGATTAGACCTGTAGAGAGAAGCCAGAGGGCAGGCAGCACAGGGTCAGAAGACACAAAAAAAAACCAGAGGTCAGGGCAGGCAGAATATATTCTGAGATTAGCAATCTACAGAATTTGACCTGAACAGACAAGCCAGAGGGCAGGCAGCACAGGATCAGAAGACACTACAGATGCCAGAGGTGAAGGCAAGCAGCACAGGATCAAAGATGGGCAGAAAATCCAGAGTTCTGGTTAGGTGGCACAGGATTACACCTGAACAGTCAAGCCTGAAGGCAGGCAGCCAGGATCAGAGGTTGACAAACAAGCCAAAAGCCTGGGCAGACAGCTCGGGGTCAGAGGTCACTAGACAAGCCAGAGGTCAGAGCAGGCACTTTACCTTACCCGGGGCTCCTGCCACTACTCTTTTGGTAAATTCACACTTGCTACAGTTATTCCTGAGCAATGGAGGCTGGTGCTCCATTTTTTGTTGTTATTGGGGGGGGGGGGTCAAACAAACCACACGACAGACCCCCCCCCCGTCGCTCGGTAAACCAAACACCATCCCTTTGTTGCTTGTCCACCAGCCCCGCACATCCCCATCTAGGTCGCTTTTGTCACACTAATGGGGGTGGGCTCAGGGCACAGTGCTCTGCGCCCCGAGCCCGCCCTTTTTTTGAAGCCAATTCGAGCCTCTGGCTCTAATCATGTGCTTTAAAAAAAAAAACATTGAAATCCATGCGTCCAGTGCCCTGCATGTAGATTAGGGGCCAGGCGCTCCTAAGAGAGCCGCGCCCCCCCCCCCCTTTTTTTTTCCCTGTTTCACTATCCTCTATATGAAGCACATATGGATAAACACATAAACACAAAATAACACATTTATAATAGATACATGTTAGCACGTAAGCTAGGAAGGGAATGTAGATCCTTTATTTGGGAAAGGACCCTTCCCGAATGCTCACTCTCACTTTTTTCAATTTTTTTTTCTTTCCCCTCAGCCACGCCCCTATATAAAGTAGACATGGATAAACACATAAAATAATACACTCATAATAGACACACAATAGCACTTAAATTTGGGAAGGAATGTAGACCCTTCATCTGGAAGAGAGGATCTTTTCCGTTTGCTCACTTTAAATCTTCCCCTCCCTTTTTTTTTGTTGTTGTTTTGTTTTGTTTTGTTTTGTTTTGTCTTGTTTTGTATGGGTGGGTGTGGTTTGGCTGGTTTTATATATCGCATAGAAGTTGACCTATATAAATGGGGAAAAGACCTAAGATAGAGGAGTAAGGATGGAAGTATATAGATCATGGTTTACTTTCTCATTTCTTGTTTTTGTATAACATCGTGTGGTTTGTTATAAATGAAAAATGTAATAAAAATTGAATTATAAAAAAAAATGGGATGAAGCTTGACTTTGCAAAGAATACCCAATCACACCCAAGGAAAATTTTGAAAAAAATGCATTTTTTGCTTGAACATGATTGGATGAAGGAAGTCAGCAGAGCTCCCCCTCATTTACTAGGCTCTGGAGCAACTGCGCGTGCAAAGTGCTCAGTCTATTTGCCTTTGGTAAATCCACCCCATAAATTGATTAAACCTGACATCCAAGTTGGGAATTCTTAGATTAAAAGACAAAACGGGTACAAATCCCAGCACTGCTGAGCATTTCTGTAAATTCCTATGACTTGCGCGGCGGTACGGCACTGCAGAGTATAAATAATAGACGGTGCTCCCGCCCCTCTTCATATCACATAGAGAGCCTGATATCTGTGCAGAACAATGTGATCTGTTTAGGTTACAAACTGCAGCAAGGCAACAACAGGATTAGCAGAAAAACATCCGTCCCGGCCCGCGGGAACCATCGTCTCAGCACATTGCTAATATACCTATTATGTCTAACGCCGTCCGTCTAATCCTGGCGGCTATTGTTGGTGCTTCTCCTTCATGCAGCCAAAATGATGAATCTATTTACCGGGATTTACCAAGCGAATCCTTGCTGTTGTCGTAGCTTAGCTTGTATGTGATGTAATGGGCCTAGATATGTTTTTGAAAGTAAACCTTTTCTGGCAGTGGTTGTCAATTTATGAGCTAAACAGGGGGAGGCCTCAAATGTGGACCCTGTCATCACCAAAGGGCAGTGGCGTCGGAAGGGGGGGGCTCGGGGGGGCTGGAGCCCCGAATGGGTCCCTGAACAGTCCAGAGTCTCAGGCATGCACCATTGTATTGTTAGCCCCGAGCACCGCCACCGATCTGATCCCGAGCGCCGCCGAGTGACATAGCAGGTCCCGCCTTCTGGAGCCTGCAGTGCCTATGATGGACGTCCCACTGGTCCAATGCCAGGACCACAGGACATGTGGCGTCCATCATAGGCCCTGCAGGCTCCAAAAGGAGGGAATTACAATGCGGCCGCTGCGCCACATCACTGTGGGATCCAATTTTTTGGTAAAAATGAAAAGATAAGGTTACGTTGAGTAAAACAGTGCATCCGTGAATTGGTGACAAACTTCAGTACTATACATTTTCCATAGGTGACCCTTTAAAAGCCCCTTCAGGTCATCAGTTTACAGTGAACCGTAAATAACGGGCGTAGAATTATTGCTCTCACTCCGGTACGCAATATTTAACATGTGCAGTTCAATTGATGTGTTCATGCATAGGAGCCCCCGACTCATGTGTCTACATTTGTATGTGCATGTATGTGGGGGTGGGGCTCAACATTTGGAGGAGGGCATTTATGTGCTTAGCTGTAACTTTAATTTTCAACAATTTTTTTTTTTCCCCACTAAAACTTTATTTTTCTTCACATAGGGCACAAAAATTCCCATATGTGATGTTTTTTTGGTGGCAGGTTCTCTTTAATGAGACATCCGGGGTCTAATAGAAAAGACTCCACCCTGAAAGACCCCTTCCACTCTGGATGAAGGAGCGCAGGGACACCTTTTGGCAGCAGCATTGTCGGTGTATCTATATCCGCTAGTACATCGAACACTCCCCTCCCCCCAGACTAACCAATTAAAGATAAATACGTATATATACTTTGTGGTTTGCAGGTGGTTTACTGCGGTTATGGCTGAAGCTATCAGCCATAACCCCGGTATTTTTTTTTTTTTTTTCAAGTGGTCCAGCTAACACTTTATAAGCAGTTACAGTAACAGTTTTATATAAATAATTAAAACATATCATTGTAAGAACCCCTGTCAGAGTTGAATGGTTTGTCTCATCTCTGTAAATGATACATTTTGCAGGACAGCCTGTTCTGTTGAAAAACAAAAGACTAACTGGCTGGATCACCAGGTGAAAATAGAATTAACCACTTCCCGCCCGCCATATAACAGAATGACGTGCGCAAAGTGGTTAAGTTATCCTGACTGGACGTCATATGACGTCCAGCAGGATAAGCCGCGATTGCGCGCCCGCGGAGGCGCGCAGCGCAGGCAATCGGTGGCGTGGTGTGTCAGTCTGACACACCGCAACTCCAATAGTGGTAAAGCCTCTGACATAGGCTCTTTACCATGTGATCAGCTGTGACCAATCACAGCTGATCACAGCGTGTTACCAGGAAGTGCCATAATCGGCTTTCCTCAATTTGCGCCGACAGGAGAGCCGATCGGCGGCTCTCCTGTCATAGGGGGGTCTGCTTTGATAATCAGCGCATTGATTATCAGCTCAGCCCCCATCAGATGTGCCCATCACATCTGCCAATTACTGCCCATCAGCTGCCGGTCAGTGCCCACCAAAGTGCCAATCAGTGCCCATCAGTAATGCCTGTCAGATGCCTGTCGGTACCTCCCATCAGTGCCATCTATTAATGCCCATCAGTGCTGCCTGTCAGTGCCGCCTATCGGGGCCACCCATCAGTGCTGCCTGTCAGTGCCCATCAGTGCCGCCTATCGGGGCCCATCAGTGCTGCATATTAGTGCCCATCAATACTACATATTAGTGCCTCCTCATCAGTGCCCGTCAGTGAAGGAGAAAACTAAATTTTATAACAGAAACGAAGAAAAACATATTTTTTTAAAAAAAAGTTTGGTCTTTTTTAGTTTGTTTAGCAAAAAAAAAAAATCCCAGTGGTGATCAAATACCACCAAAAGAAAGCTCTGACAGCTGAAAGTTGGCCTGGGCAGGAAGGGGGGGAAAGTGCCCGGTATTGATGTGGTTAAGAAAGCCTAATTATTGGAAAGCTGCAATATCATAATAATAATGTTTGCTTTATCTTTAACCTCTTCCTGTTCACGCTATACCCGAAAGACGGCTGCAGGGCGGACCTACTTTTCTGGGAGGGTGTCCATAGACGTCCTCCTGTGCTCAAGTGGCCTGCGCATTCCCTGTGATCAGCGTGTCTGTGAGACTCGGGTGATCACAGATCGGAGTAAAGGGTCACTCCGGATCCATTACCATGTGATCAGCTGTCAGCCAATGACAGCTGATCATGTGATGTAAACAGAGCCGTTAATCGGCTATTTATTCTCCTCACGCTGGTAGCATGAGGATAAAAAAACAAGCCGATCATCGGCGGCTGTCAGAGGGACATCAGTCCCGATCGTGGAGAGCCTTTGCGGAGGCTTCTGTGCCCACCTGTGCCACCTACCAGTGCACAACAGTGCTGCCTACCAGTGCCAACCAGCATCACCTACCAGTGCCCACAGTACCACCCATCAGTGCCCACAGTCTCACCTATCAGTGCCCACAGTGTCACCTATCAGTGCCTCATCACCAGGGCTGCCTATCAATACCACCCACCAGTGCCCAGTAGTGCCACAGTCCCGATCATGGAGAGCCTCTGCAGAGGCTTCGGTGCCCACCTGTGCCACCTACCAGTGTCCATCAGTGCCACCTACCAGTGCCCATCAGTGTCACCTATCAGTGCCCATCAGTGCCACCTACCAGTGCCCATCAGTGCCACCTATCAGTGCCCATTAGTGACATCTATCAGTGCCACTCATCAGTGCCACCCATCAGGGCCCATCAGTGTCGCCTTATCTGTGCCCACCAGTGCAGCCCATCAGTGCCCATCAGTGCCCACCACAAATCTGACCTTTATGGAAGAGTGACAAGAAGAAAGTCATTGGTGAAAGAAAGCCAGTGCCACCCATCAGGGCCCATCAGTGCCGTCTTATCCGTGCCCATCAGTGACATCAATCAGTGCCACTCATCAGTGCCACCCATCAGGGCCCATCAGTGTCCCCTTATCTGTGCCTATCAGTGTCACCTTATCTGTGCCCATCAGTGCCCATCAGTGCAGCCTCATCAGCAAATATCAATGAAGGAGAAAAATTACCCGTTTGCCAAATTTTATAACAAACTATGAAGCATGCTTTTTTTTTTGCTTTTTTTTTTTCAAAAATTTCTGTCTTTTTTTGTTTGTTTAGCAAAAAATGAACACCCCAGTGGTGATTAATACCACCAAAAGAAAGCTCCATTTCTGTGAAAAAAATGATAAAAATGTCCTATGTGTACAGTGTAGCATGACCGCGCAATTGTCATTCAAAGTGTGACAGCGCTGAAAGCTAAAAACTGGTCTGGGCAGGAGGGGGGGGTTTAAATGCCCGGTAAGCAAGTGGTTATTAGCCCTTTAATTACACTGTTGCTGTGTACGGTATCGTGTTTCATGTCGGGAGTTTATTTATAGGGACTGCAGACATTGAAAGGTCCACTTTAAATTGATGTTTTGTTTCATTTACCGGGGTAGACAAGCAGAAGACTGGAGCTTCTCTGGGACCACCAATCCCGAGGACAGCCTGTTATTCGGGGAGATGCTCCATATTAACCAGTCTCAGGAAAGCATCACTTTGTAATAATTAGTTGTGCTGTGGAACATCCCTTTGCAGGTTATTTGAAGTAAACCTGGCAGACATAAACAGCGACATATGGCGAGCCGTCCCCGGGGTCCCCTCGGAAGAGTTCCCCCATGGGGGGGGGAGGGGGGGGGGCAGATCCATCGCTGACAATGAGTCTATGGCTGGCAGTTAAATGCCACATTTCATAATGATACAAAACCAGGACGTTATTTTATCTTTTACTCCGTCTATCATGACAGATTTCCCATCAAAAGCACTCCGGGTGTTAGAGCACAACGTTTTACGACAGGAGCTGAATTCGCCTATAAATTTTATGGTTCCATCAGTCATATAACGATCGGCCATTACCATCTCTGGAAACTGTCAATCAATGAAAGCCAATGTATGACTAGCGTTCCATTAAATAGATCCCCACCCCCTTTTACTCATTATATTTGCTTTCAAGAAATCTGTCAAGACTGAAATATAGCAACTTCTATTCCTGATTTGTTTGATTTTTTTTTAAGTCGTATGTCCTGAAAACCCTCAGCAAGAGCAAGTAAAGTGCCTTGAAAAAGTATTCATACCCCATGAAATTCTCCACATTTTGTCATGTTACAACCAAAAACATAAATGTATTTTATTGGGATTTTATGTGATAGACCAGTGCTGGTGAACCTTGGCACCCCAGATGTTTTGGAACTACATTTCCCATGATGCTCTTGCACTCTCAGTGTAGATGAGCATCATGGGAAATGTAGTTCCAAAACATCTGGGGTGCCAAGGTTCGCCATCCCTGTGATAGACCAACACAAAGTGGCACATAATTGTGAAGTGGAAGGAAAATGATAAATGGTTTTCAACATTTTTTACAAATAAATATGTGAATATTGTAGGGGGACATTTGTATTCAGCCCCCCTTTACTCTGATACCCCTAACTAAAATCTAGGGGAACCAATTGCCTTCAGAAGTCACCTGATTAAGAAATAGAGTCCACCCGTGTGTAATTTAATCTCAGTATAAATACATCTGTTCTGTGAAGCCCTCAGAGGTTTGTTAGAGAACCTTAGTGAACAAAAAGGTCAGACAGGTCAGGGATAAAGTTGTGGAGAAGTATAAAGCAGGGTTAGGTTATAAAAAAATCTCCCAAGCTTTGAACATCTCACGGAGCTCTGTTCAATCCATCATCCGAAAATGGAAAGAGTATGGCACAACTGTAAACCTACCAAGACATGGCCGTCCACCTAAACTGACCGGCCGGGCAAGGAGAGCATTCATCAGTGAAGAGCCAAGAGGTCCATGGTAACTCTGGAGGAGCTGCAGAGATCCACAGCTCAGGTGGGAGGATCTGTCCACAGGACAACTATTAGTCGTGTTCTCCACAAATCTGCCCTTTATGGAAGTGAGTGACAAGAAGAAAGACATTGGTGAAAGAAAGTCATAAGAAGTCCTGTTTGCAGTTTGTGAGAAGCCATGTGGAGGACACAGCAAACATGTGGAAGAAGGTGCTCTGGTCAGATGAGACCAACATTGAACTTTTTGGCCTAAAAGCAAAACTCTATGTGTGGTGGAAAACTAACACTGCACATCACCCTGAACACACCATCCCCACTGTGAAACATGGTGGTGGCAGCATCATGTTGTGGGGATGCTTTTCTTCAGCAGGGACAGGGAAGCTGGTCAGAGTTGATGGGAAGATGGATGGAGCCAAATACAGGGATATTGTTAGAAGAAAACCTGTTAGAGTCTGCAAAAGACTTGAGACTGGGGCGGAGGTTCACCTTCCAGCAGGACAACAACCCGAAACATCCAGCCAGAGCTACAATGGAATGGTTTAGATCAAAGCATATTCATGTGTTAGAATGGCCCAGTCACAGTCCAGACCTAAATCACATTGAAAATCTGTGGCAAGACTTGAAAATTGCTGTTCACAGACGCTCTCCATCCAATCTGACAGAGCTTGAGATATTTTACAAAGAAGAATGGGCAAAAATGCCCCTCTCTAGATGTGCAAAGCTGGTAGAGACACCCCCCAAAAAGACTTGCAGCTGTAATTGCAGAGAAAGGGGGTTCTACAAAGTATTGACTCCGGGGGGCGCCATATAAATGTACCCCCCACACTTTTCACATATTTATTTGCTAACAAATGTTGAAAACCATTTATCATTTTCCTTCCACTTCACAATTATGTGCCACTTTGTGTTGGTCTATCACATAAAATCCCAATAAAATACATTTACATGTTTGGTTTTAACATGACAAAATGTGGAAAATTTCAAGGGGTATGAATACTTTTACAAGGCACCATATGTAGGCAAAGAACAACACATCCCTTCCATAACCCAATTACACAGACTACGAATAACTGTACATAAAAGTAAAATTAAATTGTAAAAGCACTTTGAAATGGTATCTTTAAAAATGATGTATAAAATAAAGTTTATTATTATTTATTGTTAACTATTAATTATTTATTGTATATATTTATACACACATACACTATATTATCAAAAGTATTGGGACGCCTGCCTTTACACGCACATGAACTTTAATGTCATCCCAGTCTTAGTCTGTAGGGTTCAATATTGAGTTGGCTCCGCCCTTTCCAGCTATAACAGCTTCAACTCTTCTGGGAAGGCTGTCCACAAGGTTTAGGAGGGTGTCTATGGGAATGTTTGACCATTCTTCCAGAAGTGCATTTGTGAGGTCAGGCACTGATGTGGATGAGAAGGCCTGGCTCACAGTCTCCGCTCTAACTCATCCCAAAGGTGTTCTATTGGGTTGGTTCTATTAGGTCAGGACTCTGTGCAGGCCAGTCAAGTTCCTGAACCCCAAACTCTCTCATCCATGTCTTTATGGACCTTGCTCTCGTATAAAGGAATAGTGGTGGTAAAAAAAAGCACTTGTGAGTTTAAAGTGGAGTTTCACTAGTTTTTCAGTTTATTAAAAGTCAGCAGCTACAAAAAGTGATGATGGGCACTGTCAAAACTAGGTACCCACCCCCCCTCCCAAAAAAATGACACGCCAAATGTGGCATGTCAGGGGGTTAGGACTCCTTAAAGCGGAAGTTCCACTTTTGGGTGGAACTCCGTCTTAAGTAATAATTTGTAATAATAATTTTTTTTGAACAATTCTCCTTTGCCGCCCGCCCACTGTCAAATGACGGAGGAGCGGTGTGGCTCTTGTTCTGGGAGGACGTCATATGACGGCGCCCCAGAATGCCCGCTATCGCGCGCCTGCAGGGGGCACGCAGAGCGCCGATCTTGGCCACAATGTGTTGCTAGGACACGGCGCAACTCCGATCTCTATAGAGCCTTTAACCATGTGATCAGCTGCGTCCAATCACAGCCGGTCACATGCAAATACGGAAGTGCCGTGAATCGGCCCTCCTCGCCTCACACTGAAAGAGTGTGTGGCAAGGAGTGCTGATGAGCGGCATCTCCTCGCAGAGGAAACCTGAGCAGGTATTACAGGAAAGCCCCAGCAGTGCCCAATCAGTGCCAACAATCAGTCCCTATCAGTGCCAGCAATCAGTGCCCATAAGTGATGCCAGTCAATGCTGCCCATCAGTGCCTGCTCATGAGTGCCTCCTATCGGTGCCCATCAGTGCTGCCTTTCCATGCCGCCTATCAGTGCCCACCAATGCCACCTATCAGTGTCCACCAGTGCTGCATATCAGTGCCCATCAGAGCGGCATATTAGTGCCTCCTCATCGGTGCCACCTAATCAGTGCCCATAAGTGCCACCTCATCAGTGCAGCCTCATCAGCTCACATCAGTGAAGGAGAAAAATATCCTATTTACAAAATTTTCGGTCTCTTTTCTTTTTTTTTAGTAAAAAATAAAAATCCCAGCAGTGATTGAATAACAACAAAAGAAAGCTCTATTTGTGTGAAGAAAAAGATAAAAAATTTTATATGGGTACAGTGTTGTTCCATGACTGTGGAACTGTCATTCAAAGCGTGACGGCGCTGAAAGCTAAAAAATGGCCTGGGCAGGAAGGGGGTGAAAGTGCCCTGTATTGAGTTGGTTAAGGGGGCATGGCAAGGGGGTGTGTCCTATGCCTACATACTTTTGCTAATAGATGTCCCTCGTTATCTCAAAAAGTTGGGAGGTGTGATTACCACCCCTTCACAGGTGGGCTTCACAGGCAGAATCATCAGGTGTTTGTGGCACTTTGCAGGGAAACTAAAAGAAAACTGTAATCGCAGATGCACTTAAAATTAAACGCTACTGCCCCCCCCCCCCCCAGCCTCTTTTTATACCTACCTGAGTCCGATCTCGATCCAGCGATGTGCACAAGAGCAGTGGCTCTCTCGGCTCTCTCCCTCCTCATTAGCTCAGACACAGCAGTGGGAGTCATTGGCTCCCACTGCTCTCATCAATCACACCCAGTGAGGAGGGAGCAGGGGGGGGGGGGGCATGGACATACAGTGAGTGCCGCCATAGCAAATAGCTTGCTGTTGGGGTGTAGCGTCACATATGGCGACCCATCACACTTCGCTACCAGCTGGAGTGCGCATGCGCGACGCCGCCATATCCAACACTTTTACGACAAAACTCCACACCCCTCGCGGCCTCGATTCCCTCGGCATAATTATAATCTAACTCTGTGTCCACTTGGATGGTGGGGCTTGAACCTGGAATTAGGGGCGGAGTTTTGTCGTAAAAGTCTTGGAACGCATATGGCGGCGTCGCGCATGCGCACTCCAGCGGGTAGCGAAATGTGATGGGTCGCCATATGTGACGCTACAGGGGCACATAGCAGGGGGGGGGGGCCAGGAAGAGGAGAATCAAGGCGTCTCTGTGCAAAATCTTTACACAGAGTAGGGAAGTATAACATGTTTGTAATTTTCTTTTTAATAAATGATGCCTTTACAATCACTTTCAATCAATGCCCGGAGTTCCGCTTTAAATTATATTTTGCAACTGCCATTTACATAATGACAAATGAAAGGAGTGTCCACTTTAAGCACAGCTGTCGTGTAGATCCCATTAACAGTTCACTAAATGTGTTCGCTTCTTGCTCTTTAAAGTGCCCTTGATTGTATTTTCCACTGGCTTAGAGTAGCACAGACTACAGCACTCCCCCCCCCCCCCCCCTATTTTTCCATAGTTGCTGAATTGGCTTATAATACACTTTTTAATGGGAAGTTGATAGGCTGCATTCTTTATAAATATTGGTGCTGGCTGTGAGAGCTACACCCTGCACAATTTGAAACCAGCTTTGCACTCAGCACTCAGTAACGAGGGCTTACGTCAAGGCATAGTGTCATAAAAATACCAATTAGATAAGGGCTTTCTAATTCTGGTTTCGCTGTTGCCCGCATCGAGTTACAACCCAACATAAACCCAGAGGACTGTTATGGAAACATACGCGCTCGCATTGTGTCATTGCATGTTCCTGCCAGAAGTGACTTGCGGGGATTTAGAGCTTGCCCTGTGTCCACCCCATCAGATATTTATGTATTTATACCCCATGATGAATACAGGAATGTTTTCCGAGTTATGTCCGGGTGGAACCCGTACAGAGATCGCCTATGTGGATGCACAACAGCAATGCAGGATGAGCCACAAATGAAAATTGTCCCTGGCTGGAAGGACTGTTTTATGAGAAATTGCAATGCGACTCTCAGTAAGCAAAGCACTGACTAGCAACTGTCCACAGCATCAGTTATCTGGAAAACATATCAAGAAATACTTGAGAGCTGCAATGTTGAAATATTAAAGTAAAATATATAAGTGAATCGTATACACCTAAACACACTCTCAATATTATGTGCACAAAATTTATCAAACGAATAGTGACACGCCCCACATAAAAAAAAATCAGTATTCCATCAGCACGGAAGTACTGTCCCTTTTAAATATATCTGCTGTGAGATCTTACTTTACCCAAAACAAATAGGTATAAATAAAAAATAAATTACATATATAAACAATAACATCTAAAGTGCAAGAAATGTGAATGCAAAAATTGCTAAAAAGTCCACTTATATAGTCCCAAAAATGTATCAATAAGAATGGAAATAATCCTTCGTATTCCACTACCTTGTGCAAATGACTTCTACCACGTGAGGTTCCCTTCACCAGATGTGCCCTCACCTAGGGTATGTGACCACTGATATGGTCTATCGGCGCCTCTGATCCCCACCAAGTGTCAGTGTGTTCATTTTAGTGTGCATAAATAAAAACAGGTTGTTTTAAACTTAAAGCACTATGTATAGTGTTTTTTTCCTATGTTACCTTGGCTTGAGCGGAGGAGCCTTTAAGGCCTCATGTACACTGGGCGTTAATAAAAACGAGCTTCAAAGCCACTACCAACTCCAGGAAAAAGCAGCTGTAAAAACGCGCTTTTAGTAGCTTTTTGCATTGGCGATAATGTGCGTTTAGCCATATTAGCTTTTAGCTTTTCTCTGCCTATTCAAAAATCAATGGTTCCCTATGAAAGCCGTCTACTGATCCAACTTTCAGCCCATTCATTTGAATAGAAGTCGCATCATGATGATCCGACTTGTGGTGCGACTTGTGCTCTGTGGGTGCTTTGGGGCAGGGGCGGCTCTGTGCCCCCCCACCCCAAAGCACCTTGTCCCCATGTTGATGGGGACCAGGACCTTTTTTCCGACAACCCTGGGTGGTGGTTGTGGGGGTCTGCGGGCAGGGGGCTTATCAGAATCTGGAGGCCCCCTTTAACAAGGGGGCCCTCAGTTCCTGCTCCCCCCTATGTGAATGAGTATGTGGTTCATTGTATCCCTACCCAGTCACCCAAAAAAAAAAAAAGGCGGTGTAGTGTAAATAAAACAGGAAACGGTTTTGACAAGTCCTTTATTAAAAATCTTCCTCCAGACCATACAGAGAAGACTGGAGTAAGATTTTTAATAAAGTACTTGTCTCTTGTTTTTATTTACACTGCACTGCCTTTTTTTTTATTTGTTTTTATTTTTTTTTATTTACACTGCACTGCCTTTTTTGGGGATGATAGGGTAGGGGTACAATGTACCCCATACTAATTCACATGGGGGGGCTCCCTTGTTAAAGGGGGCTTCCAGATTCCACTAAGCCCCCTGCTCGCAGACCCCCACAACCACCGCCCAGGGTTGTTGGTAAGAGGCCTTGTCCTCATCAACATGGGCGTGTTGAGGGCATGTGGCCTGGTATGGTCCAGGAGGGAGGGGGGGCGCTCGCTTGTCCCCCCCCCCCTTTCCTGACCTACTGGGCTGCATGCTTGGATAAGGGTCTGGTATGGATTTTAAGGGGGGGACCCCTCGCCAGGTTTTTTTTTTTTTGGTGTGGGGGTTCCCCTCAAAATCCCCTCGAAACCCTTCGGTCTGGTATGGTCTTCTGGGGGGGACCCTACGCCATTTTCTTATGTCATTTTAGCGTAGGATTCCCTTTCGAGCTTCATACCAGACACAAAGGGCATTTTATGGATCTTGGGGGGGACCTCACGCAGTTTAAAAAAAAATAAATTGGCGTCGGGTTCCCCTTTAAGATCCTCAGAGCACAAGTCGCACCACAAGTTGGATCAATGATGATCCGACTTCTATTTAAATCAATGGACTGAAAGTCGGATTAGTTAACACAGCTCTCATAGGGAACAATTGATTTTTAATAGAGGCAGAGAAACATTGCTAAAAGCCATTGCAGCTAAATGTGCATTAACGCCAATGCAAAAAGGTACTAAAAGTGCAATTTTAAAGCTGCTTTTTCCTGGCGTTGGTAGTGGCTTTGCAGCTCATTTTTTCTAGCACCCTGTGTGCACGAGGCCTAAGAAGGAAGTTGGTGTATCTTGCACATCTAAGCCATCTGCTAATCAGAGTGTGGATCCCCTTGGTGTGGATCAGAGGCGCAGAAAGACCATATCAGTGGTCACATACGCTAAGGTGAGGGCACATCTGGTGAAGGGAACCTCACGCTGCATGGTAGAAGTCATTTGCACAAGGTGGTGGAACACAAAAATGATTATATCCATTATTTCCATTATTATTGATATATACATTTTTGGGACTATATGAGTGGACTTTTTAGCAATATTGCATTCACATTTCTTGCACTTGTTATTGTTTATATATGTAATTTATTGTTTTTGTTATACCTATTTGTTTGATGTAAAGTAAATTCTCACCATAGATATATTAATACAGTACTCACATCCTGATGGAATCAGTTATCTGGTAGCTGGAAAGGTAAGGTTCCCTCCTGGGGAGAGCATACATAAGCTGATAAGTTAAAGCAGAACTCAAACCGAAAAAATTAAATTATAAAATAAATAATAAACAGGCTTTTGTTGCCATATTCACTTGCAATCCTGAGATTTCAACCGCAGTACTTCTTTCTCAACACAAGATGTCCTCAGTCTGCTGGCCAGCATCATTCAGAACCCTCCCCAGCATGTGACTGCACAGAGAAAGGAGAAGTAGCACAGTGATGAGCAAGGTTGTCATTAGAAATCATGGAGTCCTCGTACAGTCTACCTGACGGGGCCCATTGGGTCATCCACGCAAAATAACATATTGGGGTTGATTAACTAAAACTGGAGAGTGCAAAATCTAGTGCAGCTCTGCATAGAAACCAATAAGCTTCCAAGTTATTTTGTCAAAGCTTAATTGAAGAAGCTGAAGTTAGAAGCTGATTGGCTACCATGCACAGCTGCACCAGAATGCATGAAGGTAAAAAAAACTTGGAGCCTTTCATAGGTGTTCGCAGCCCACTGCATTAGGGTGCGCACACCAAAGCTCAAAAACACATGCCTTTCTCTGCAGTCTTAGCTGCACAGGGCAGCAAATGAATGGGAAATGCTGTGTGCTGGGCGGCTTCCCAATTATTCACAAACTGAAGCATAGTAAGCACAGTTTACTATTCCTCAGTCATGAATGGACACAGTGAGCGAGTGCGTTGAGTGTATTCATTTAGAAAAGGAAGGGTCTGGTAAATTACATATTTACTAGCCCCTTCTTCCACTCTCTATCCTGAAACATCCCCCACAGCAGCCAGGGGGAGAAAGGAGGAGGGAAGCCGGCAGTACTGTGGGAGGGGGGGGGCGGGGGCAACAAGGGGGAAGTCCAGGCAGTAATGGGAAACGGCACTGCACGTAGTGATTAGGGTGTGCCCGGGCACACCTGGCACACCCCCTTCTCACACCTATGGAGCCTTTACAACCACTTTAAAGTGGTTGTAAACCCTTACAAACCACTTTTCACTACAGGTAAGCCTATAATAAGGCTTAGAAAGGAAGCACCTGCCTTGACGGTGTGAAGCGCGTTAGTGGTTTTATCCTTGCTGTATGGATTTACATTAATAAAGAAATCGTTTTTCATTGGAGTGCGGCCAACCCAGACTTTTCGTTCTTCTCTTGCATATAATAAGGCTTACCTGTAGCTACCGTGGATATCTCCTAAACCTGTAAAACCTAAACAATTTAGGAGATATCCCCTGTATCAGCATGTGCTGACGTCATCGGCACATGCGCACTGAAGCAAGGGCTAGTTCGCGGCGTTGATTCAGCTGATGTGACGCCATCGGGAGTGACGTCAACGCGGCTCCGGCCAATCACAGCGCCGGGGCCCTCGATACCTGGAAATAACTCCGGGAGACATGTCGCCGGGCAGAGCAGTGTGCCGGGCTTCGATCTAAGGAGAGTATTTCATAATGAGCTAGTATGCTATGCAAAAATAATATTTTATTTTAACAAATTCAAGGGTAAAAGATACGTAAAGAAATATTCACAGTAATAATATACAAATATGGTGGTCGCAGAGAACAGGTTCATAAAGAGTAGATACATTGCACATTAACCCGACATGTTTCGCTGATTGCTTCTTCAGGGTATGTGCGAATGGAAACACAATGCTATGCATACTAGCTCATTAGGCCTTTGTCGTGCAGGTTTTTCTTTGTTTTTTTTTGTGGGTTTACAACCACTTTAAAGCAGCCTTGCAAGTTCATGGTTCAGTGGATGGAAGAGCTAAGCTGTTCAAACGTTGCTCACTTATTGCTCACTCGGTGACGCAGGGTAACATGTTTGGAACTCCTTCCCCAAAGCCAATCTCTTAAAATCTATTCACATCTATTTAAAGATTTTGCAAAAAAAAGATACACTGTAAATCGTGAATGTCCATTACTGTCCAAAGTCGTACAACATCCCATCTTCTTCAGCTCCTATTCATTCATCAATCCCAAAAGCACAACTTACTCGCTTTCTTTTTCTTGTAGATTTTCCGGTCACATTGCTAGATCTTTCCAATCAATCCCTATTAGTGATATATAAGTCCTGTATTCATTACAATAAAAACTTAATTACTATTATTATACAGGATTTATATAGCGCCAACAGTTTATACAGCACTTTACAATATAAAAAGGGAGACAATACAGTTAGAATACAATAAAATACAAGAGGATTAAGAGGGCCCTGCTCAGAAGAGCTTACAATCTAATAGGGTGGGGCAGGTGGTACAAAAAAGGTTGTAACTGTGGGGAACGAGCTGATGGAAGGTGGTAGAAGATTCATTTTAGGTAGAGGAATAACAGGGATTTTTGCAGTGCCAGAAAAAAAGCCCAGAAAAGGTTATTGTTTAAAAAATATAAAAATAATATTTTATTTTAACAAATTCAAGGATAAAAGATACGTAAAGATATATTCACAGTAATAATATACAAATATAGTGGTCGCAGAGAACAGGTTCATAAAGAATAGATACATTGCACATTAACCCGACATGTTTCGCTGATTGCTTCTTCAGGGGATGTGCGAATGGAAACACAATGAACATGAAAAACCTGCGAAAGCTTCCAACCAAAAATAACCACCACCTAAGTCCACACCCACAGTAAGCCCCCCCCCCCCCCCCCGCGGGAAGTCATCAGATTGCAGTCACAGTGGACAGAAAGGTAAGATAAAAGCAGTAATTAACTGAGCATGGGATGAAAGGCGACTTTGGACAGCCTGCTGGATATTAAACGCAGGGAGTGTTACGGTGACATGACACCGCTCGATAGAGTCTAACCCTCCGACTCTGGTAGAAGATTAGTTGGAGACGTGATTTCCCGAAGAGATGAGCTTTCAGGGATCGCCTGAAGGTAGCAAGAGTAGGGGAATAGCCGGACCGGTGGAGGTAGCGAGTTCCAGAGGATGGGAGAGGCTCTGGAGAAATCCTGGAGAGGAGCATGGGAGGAGGAGACGAGAGAGCTTGAGAGTAGGAGGTCTTGAGAAGAGCGGAGAGGACGATTTGGGTGATATTTGGAGAGAAGATTGGTGATGTAGCTCGGCGGCAGAATTGTGAATAGCATTCCTCCTGTATTTAATGTTTTTTTTTTTTTCACATGAATCCACAGGAAGGAAATGTCCCTTATGGACACTCCGATCTTGGCACCAGGCTCTGACCAATTCATGCTCCTGTCTGTAACTGGTAAATGAATCAGACGCAGACACCAACACTTTCAGTGCGGGGTCCAACGGAATTCTGAAGAGTGTCTCAAAAACCCTTTATGAATCCCCCCCCCCCACTTTCTTCGGGTAAAACAATCCCAGTGAGGCAGCCTGGCCTATCAATGGAAGGCATGTCCTCTTCTTACTTATCTTCAGACATGGCCATCAACTCACAACCCTGGAAGTGACCCTCAGCTGTGTCTGACCTGACTTCTATTTCTGGTTCTGTGAAGGCTTCAGGTTCAACTTCATCGTCCTGGGTGGCTTCCAGCCTCTTAAATTACTGGAAGATGAGCTTCTCCTTCCGTTTTTATTGTTCTTCCTCTCATTCTTTCCTCTCCTTGCACTTCTGAAATCCAGACTTGTGTCGGGTACATATTTAGGACTGACATTTGCGTACTACAAACTCACACCTCCCAACGTTTTGAGATGGGAATTGAGGGACACCCACTATCAAACGTATGTAGGCAAAGGACACGCCCCCCTGTCACACCCCCTTATAGGAGAATTAACCAAAAAAAAAAAGTTTAATTAAATCCAGAAGGGTTTTTTTTTAATCACTACTATTACTTTATATTGGCTTTTAAAATTTACAAATGCAGCAATTTAAAAATTGGATGAAAGGTTTAGCACCGGGAAACACTTTTTGAAAGATAAAAAGTGCGTTTTATATACAACAATATGGATCAGACCAAAATGAGGGACACATGAGGGGGAAAGAGGGACAGAGGGACATTGCTCCAAATCAGGGACAGTTCCTCGAAATCAGGGACAGTTGGGAGCTGGGCATACTCCAAAAATCCTCAAAAAGATATGCTGAAAAAATGCAAAATGGGACTACAAACACATCTGTATCGCTTCATCTCCATTACATGGTGGACAGAAGATAGCTAAGAAGGAAGATATTCTTCAACACGGCATTTTTGGCAAGATCAACGGGTATTTTCTGTGTTTTCTGAAAATGTTCTTTGCTTGTAAAAAAGAAAAAAAAAAAAGAAAAAGAAAACTCAGCAGCCTCCACATCTAAGAGTTGCTAAACTGCAATATAACATTTTTGATTTTGAGTTTAATACGGCTTTACCTTACATTACATACTCCTGACCCCTACATTCTGTACATTATGCACACCTGCCCCCTAAACTATTTATTTTAGATCTTGCACTATTTACTTTACATACACCTGAGCCCTGTAATATTTACTCTACATACACTTTACCACTGCACTATTTACTTTAGATACACCTTACCCCTGCACTATTTACTTTTTATATACTTGGACCTTGCTTTATTTACTTTACATACACCTGAGCACTGAAATATTTACCTTACATACACCTGAGCCCTGCAATATTTACTTTACATACACATTACCACTGCACTATTTACGTTATATATACCTGAGCCCTGCCATTTACTTTCTATATATATACTTATGCCTTGCTCTATTTACTTAACCTTCACCTGACCATTGCAATATTTACCTTACATACACCTGAGCCCTGCACTATTTACTTTAGATATACCTGACCCCTGCACTCTGTACATTACATACACCTGACCCCTGCACTCTGTACATTACTTACATCTGACCCCTGCACTCTGTACATTACATACATCTGACCCCTGCACTCTGTACATTTCATACACCTGACCCCTGCACTCTGTACATTACATACACCTGACCCCTGCACTCTGTACATTTCATACACCTGACCCCTGCACCCTGTACAATACATACATCTGACCCCTGCATTCTGTACATTACATACACCTGACCCCTGCACTTTGCACATTACATACACCTGACCCCTGCACTTTGTACATTACATACATCTGATCCCTGCACTCTGTACATTAAATACACCTGACCCCTGCACTCTGTACATTACATACATCTGACCCCTGCACTCTGTACATTTCATAACCTGACCCCTGCACCCTGTACAATACATACACCTGACCCCTGCACTCTGCACATTACATACATCTGACCCCTGCACTCTGCACATTACATACACCTGACCCCTGCACCCTGTACAATACATACACCTGACCCCTGCACCCTGTACAATACATACATCTGACCCCTGCACTCTGCACATTACATACACCTGACCCCTGCACTCTGTACACTACATACACCTGACCCCCCGCACCCTGCACATTACATACATCTGACCCCTGTACCCTGTACATTACATACACCTGCCCCCTGCACTCTGTACACTACATACACCTGACCCCCGCATTCTGCACATTACATACACCTGACCCCTGCACTCTGTACACTACATACACCTGACCCCTGCACTCTGTACATTGCATACACCTAACCCCTGCACCCTGTACATTACATACATCAGGCCCCTTCACTCTGCACATTACATACACCTGACCCCTGCAGTCTGTATATTACATACATCTGACCCCTGCATTCTGTACAATACATACACCTGACCCCTGCACTCTGTACAATACATACACCTAACCCCTGCAGTTTGTACATTACATACACCTGACCCCTGCACCCTGTACAATACATACACCTGACCCCCGCACTCTACACATTACATACATCTGACCCCTGCACCCTGTACACTACATACACCTGACCCCTGCACTCTGTACATTAAATAATATTGACCCCTGCACTCTGTACATTACATATATCTGACCCCTGCACCCTGTACATTACATAATCCTGACCCCTGCACTCTGTACATTACATACACCTGACCCCTGCACTCTGTACATTACATATACCTGACCCCTGCACTCTGTACATTACACACACCTGACACTTGCACCCTGTACATTACATACACCTGACCCCTGCACTCTGTACATTACATACACCTGACCCCTGCACCCTGTACATTACACACACCTGACCCCTGCACTCTGTACATTACATAATATTGACCCCTGCACTCTGTACATTACATAGATCTGACCCCTGCACCCTGTACATTACACACACCTGACCCCTGCACTCTGTACATTACATAATATTGACCCCTGTGGTCTGTATGCAGCTTCATGTTTTAAGCCCCTTCAATCATTTGCACAATTTTGCCACTTTCACATTTCACAGAGGTGTGCTGTGCATGCCGCCTCATTTTTCTCCTCTGGCTGCCCGCAGGTGCCTCCTTTCACACCCCGGGGGGGGCAGGAAAACTGTGTGGGGCCCCATAAATTCTAATGATCACCTTTTATATAAACAACTAAAATACATATATATATATAAACATGCACACACCTTATTATGATAATCAGTTTTTTGTTTTTTTCTATAACAGTTGTGTGAAGGCACGCAGGTCTAAACAACGTGTTTTTGTCCCCGGAATGTAATTCCACAATTGCTGCATGCAAACGAAAGTAATTATGTCATGTTTTACAAGGCATTATCCCAAATCAAAGCCAAAATATTTACCAAATGAAACTCAACCAAGACAAGACTTGCCCCGATTTCATTCTCCCTCTCTAATCACACCGCTGTTTTGTTGTACAGACCTGTCCTTAATTCTGCCACCAAACGAACCACGAGACATTTCATAACAGGTGGATCGGCGGCTCTTTAGTCCAGTTCTGACACCATCTGTGTACTAATTCCATTCCCTATTTGCAGGGATATGCAATTAGAGGACCTCCAGCTGTTGCAGAACTACAAGTCCCATGAGGCATAGCAAGACTCTTGACAGCCACAAGCATGACACCCAGGGGCAGAGGCATGATGGGACTTGTAGTTTTGCAACAGCTGGAGGTCCGCTAATTGCATATCCCTGCCCTCTGGGGCGTTGCTAGGTCTACAAAAGATCTGGGGCTAGAGCCCATAGCAGCGTAGTAAAGAAAGTCATACGCTTGGGTGGGCATACACATGTATATACAGTAATATACGTGTGTGTATATCCCCAGAGAGCCCCCCACTTACATCAGGGTCCCCAGAGAGCCTCCTCCTTACATCAGGGTCCCCAGAGAGCCTCCTCCTTACATCAGGGTCCCCAGAGAGCCTCCTCCTTACATCAGGGTCCCCAGAGAGCCTCCTCCTTACATCAGGGTCCCCAGAGAGCCTCCCCCTTGCATCAGGGTCCCCAGAGAGCCTCCTCCTTACATCAGGGTCCCCAAATAACCCCCTTACATTAGGGTCCCCAGAGAGCCTCCCCCTTGTATCAGGATCCCCAGGGAGCCTCCCCCTTGCATCAGGGTCCCCAGAGAGCCCCCTTACATTAGGGTCCCCAGAGAGCCTCCCCCTTGCATCAGGGTCCCCAAATAACCCCCTTACATTAGGGTCCCCAGAGAGCCTCCTCCTTACATCAGGGTCCCCAGAGAGCCTCCTCCTTACATCAGGGTCCCCAGAGAGCCTCCCCCTTGCATCAGGGTCCCCAGAGAGCCTCCTCCTTACATCAGGGTCCCCAGAGAGCCTCCTCCTTACATCAGGGTCCCCAGAGAGCCTCCCCCTTGCATCAGGGTCCCCAGGGAGCCTCCCCCTTGCATCAGGGTCCCCAGAGAGCCCCCTTACATTAGGGTCCCCAGAGAGCCTCCCCCTTGCATCAGGGTCCCCAAATAACCCCCTTACATTAGGGTCCCCAGAGAGCCTCCCCCTTGTATCAGGATCCCCAGGGAGCCTCCCCCTTGCATCAGGGTCCTCAGAGAGCCCCCTTACATCAGGGTCCCCAGAGAGCCCCCTTACATTAGGGTCCCCAGAGAGCCTCCCCCTTGCAGCAGGGTCCCCAGAGAGCCCCCTTACATTAGGGTCCCCAGAGAGCCTCCCCCTTGCATCAGGGTCCCCAGAGAGCCCCCTTAAATCAGGGTCCCCAGAGAGCCTCCTCCTTGCATCAGGGTCCCCAGAGAGCCCCCTCCCACTTACATCACGTTTCCCAGAGAGCCCCCTTACATTAGGGTCCCCAGAGAGCCTCCCCCTTGCATCAGGGTCCCCTGAGAGCCCCCCACTTACATTAGGGTGCCCAAAGATCCCCCCTCCCCTTGGGGACCCCTGCAGAGACTCGGGGCTATGGGCCCTAGATTCGGGGCAATAGCCCCAAAAGCCACCCCCTAGCGACGCCACTGCCTGTCCTATTGGTTTAATGAGCAGAAGGAGGTCTTATGCCCCGTACACACGACCGGTTTTAGCAGTCGGAATAAAGTCCGAAGGTTTCTCAGACGGAACTCCGACGGAATTCCACTCAAGCGGTCTTGCCGACACACGGTCACACCAAAGTCCAACCGCCCAGAACGCGGTGACGTACAACGCCTACGACGGGACTAGAAAAAGGAAGTGCAATAGCCAGCAGCCAATAGCTTCCGTCTCGTACTTGCTTCAGAGCATGCGTAATTTTTGGTCCGTCGGAGCAGCATACAGACGAGCGGTTTTCTCGATAGGAATTGGTTCCGTCGGAAATATTTAGAACATGTTCCATTTCTAGGTCCGCTGAAAATGATCAGCTTGTGAAATAACGCATTCAGTTTAAAATTGAGATGAAAGGCAAAACATTTGTGTATAGATATGAAAAAAAAACATCATAAATACCTTTTTTTCCCTTTTTTTTATAAGTGATCACATTCCCCCTGTTCTCAGCTCCTGGGGGAAGGAGAAGCAACAGCACACTTAACTTACCAGTGAATGGCTGTGCAGGGGGGGGGTGTCGGGACAAGTCCAGTCATTGGAGGAGATCAGGCTGAGCTCCCAGCACAGCTAGAGGACTGACCAGGCTGTGCTCTCATGCCTAGTGTGGTCAGTTTTTAATAGGAAAGCAGAGAGACTGGCAGGAACACCAGGGATTTTCACACAAAGGAAGCAATAGAGAACAGGAGGCTTTCTCATACAAGTACATGGTACATCAGACACAGATCAGGTATATGAAATGTTGGGTTTACATATTCTTTAATTAATGGGTGCTCAACCTGTGGCCCTCCAGCTGTTGCCGAACTACAAGTCCCATCATTCCTCTGCCTTTGGGAGTTATGCTTGTAATTGTCGGCCTTGCAATGCATCATGGGACCTGTAGCTTCGCAGCAGCTGGAGGGCCACAGGTTGGGCACCCATGCTTTAACTACTTGCCGACCAGCCGCTGTCGTTATTGAGTGGCAGGTTGGCTCCCCTGCGTGAATCGATGTAGCTGTACAGCAGCCGCTTTAAGGGCTATAGGGGGGCACGCTCGATGTCCACGACCCACCCGCGATCGCTCTTCAGAGAGCCAGAACGGGGATCTCTGTCAGGGCTGGGCTCAGCCCTTCCTTCTCTGAGCTGGCCGCTCAGCTGTCGGCTAATTGCCAGCTCCTATCTCTCCACAGTTACTCAGCTGTTGATGATATCCTGCTCGTCAGTCCTGCCTACTTAAGCCGTCCAGCCCAGAGGACCTCTGCCTTCTCCTTGGTCAACATCACAGAGACTATCTCCTGCGTTTCTGCCCAGCAGTGCCACCTCATCAGTGCCACCTCATCGGTGCCCATCAGTGCCGCCGTATCAGTGCCCATCATTGAAGAAGAAAACGTACTTATTTACAAAAAAATTTAACAGAAACAAAGAAAAACTTGTGTTTTTTTTCAAAATTTTCGGTCTTTTTTTATTTATTGCGCAAAAAATAAAAACCACAGAGGTGATCAAATACCACTAAAAGAAAGCTCTATTTGTGGGAACAAAATGATAAAAAATTTAATTTGGGTACAGTGTAGCATGACCGCGCAGTTGTTATTCAAATTGCGACAGCGCTGAAAGCTGAACATTGGCCTGGGCAGGAAGGTGTCTAAGTGCCCCGGTATTGAAGTGGTTCGGGGGGGGGGGGGCAAATCCTTCCCGGTCCTTAAGTGGTTAAAGCTGACATGAGATTCTGACGACTTGGTTTAGATCTACTTTAGGTCAAGCAGGACCAAAATACCATTTTCCCCAAATGACAATGTGTCTCGTAGGTCTCAGATTGCTCTCCAACCGTTTTCCATCACGCATAAGGCACTTCTGTGGCTGTAGAAGTTCACAACAGTATATGGAAAGAGCCGTATAATAAACAGGGTGGATGAAATGGGTTTGGTAATGGGCTGCGGCAATTGTCCTAAGAATAGTAACTAATAGCTGTGAGCACTCCTGGAGATAAGTGCTCTAATAGAGCGTTCTGAGACAATACATGGGCTTAGCAGACAGCAGGAGTGACTGTTGTAGGTGCTGAAGACAGAACAGCAAACCACTCACCAGATAAAAGGGGGCCGGAGGGGAGGGTGCCTTCCTGCAAATTGTCACAGGGGGTGCTGGGAACCAGAATAGAGAGAAAGCCGCAACGCGATAACAATTTCTATTTTCCGCTGCTGGGAAGAGGTACAGATTGGAGCCGGCTTCGGCAATATGGTGCTTCTGTTAAAGTGGAACCATTCAGTAACTTTACAAGTCTACGTGAATAAATTCCGGGCATGTCACAATGGTATTTATTTTATTTTTTTTTCCCACGGATATTTTTATTGAGAGTTTCAGTTTAGAAATTCACAAGAAAAAGAAAATAAAACAAGAAAGACAAAAAAGGTCTATTTTTCATTAAAAAACGCCGCCTTTCATTATTAAACCACTTGCCGACCGCCGCACGCCGACGTACGTCCCTTTTAAGAGGACGGATATCGTTGTTATGGCAACAGCTAGCTGCCATAACCGCGGTATCCCCGTTTTCGGCCGGCTACAAGATAAAAGGGGTCTCTGCGGCCCATTTTTTTTTTTATATTGTGAACGATAACGTTACACCGAGTAAATGTATACCCAACATGTCACGCTTCAAAATTGCGCCCGTTTGTGGAATGGAGACATAATTTTAAAAATCTCCATAGGCGACGTTTAAAAAATTCTACAGGTTGCATGTTTTGAGGTACAGAGGAGGTCTAGGGCTAGAATTATTGCTCTCACTCTACCGATCGCGGCGATACCTCACATGTGTGGTTTGAACACCGTTTTCATATGCGGGCGCTGCTCACGTATGCGTTCGCTTCTGCACGCGAGCTCGGTGGGACGGGGCCCGTTTACATTTTTTTTTTCTTTATTTTACCTTTTATTTTTTATTTTTACACTGTTTTAAAAAAAAAAATTGTCACTTTTATTCCTATTACAAGGAATGTAAACATCCCTTGTAATAGAAAAAAAGCATGACAGGTCCTCTTAAATGTGAGATCTGGGAGTCAAAAAGTCCTCACATCTCATATTTACACTAAAATGCAATTAGAAAAAAAAAAAAAAAGAATAATTTTGTCATTTAAAAAAAAAATAAAAAAAATAAAATGGCCCTTTAAGAGCTATGTGCGGAAGTGACGTTTTGATGTCGCTTCCGCCCTGCAGTGTCATGGAGACGGGTGGGGGGCCATCTTCTTCCCCTCACTCATCTCCATGCACAGCCTTTGAACGGACCCGATCGCCTCCGCCGCTACCGATGGCTCCGGTAAGCGGCAGAGGGCACCAGATCGCGGCGGGAGTGGGGGGGCTCTCTTCCGCCGCCGATAAAAGTGATCTCGCAGCGAATCCGCCGCAGAGACCACTTTTATCTTGTAGCGGACCGCCGGCCAAACACGGGGATACCGGGGTTATGGTACCCTCCTTCAAAATAGGGACGTACATCGGTGTGCGGCGGTCCGGAAGTGGTTAAAGGGACATCGGCACTGATAATCAGGGCACTGATTATTAGTGTCCTGATTATCAGTGCAGTCCCACCAGTGCTGCCAATCAGTGCCCACCAGTGCCACCAAATAGTAGTGCCCATCACTGCCTCCTCATCAGTGTCACCTATCAATGCTTCCTATCAGTGCCCATCAGTGCTGCCTATTAGTGCTGTCTATCAGTGCCTCCTCATCAATGCCCACCAGTGTCGCCTATCAGTGCCCATCAGTGCTGCCTATTAGTGCTGTCTATCAGTGCCTCCTCATCAATGCCCACCAGTGTCGCCTATCAGTGCCCATCAGTGCTGCCTATTAGTGCTGTCTATTAGTGCCTCTTCATCAGTGCCCACCAGTGTCGCCTATCAGTGCAGCCTCAGCAGAGCCAACCAGTGCTGCCTTATCAGTGCCCATCAGTGCCAACTATCAGTACCCATCAGTGCCAACTACCAGTACCGATCAGTGCAGCCTCATCAGTGCCCATCAGTGCCAACTATCAGTACCGATCAGTGCAGCCTCATCTGTGCCCATCAGTGCCAACTATCAGTGTAGATCAGTGCAGCCTCATCAGTGTCCATCAGTGCCAAATATCAGTACCGATCAGTGCAGCCTCATCAGTGCCAACTATCAGTGCAGCCTCATCAGTGCCCATCAGTGCCAACTATCAGTACCGATCAGTGCAGCCTCATCAGTGCCCATCAGTGCCAACTATCAGTACCGATCAGTGCAGCCTCATCAGTGCCAACTATCAGTACCGATCAGTGCAGCCCCATCAGTACCAACTATCAGTACCGATCAGTGCAGCCTCATCAGTGCCCATCAGTGCCAACTATCAGTACCGATCAGTGCAGCCTCATCAGTGCCCATCAGTGCCAACGATCAGTACCCATCAGTGCAGCCTCATCAGAAGCATCCGAATGAACGAAAGACTTGACGAATGCATACGAAAACAAATTTTCAGAAAGAACGAAAATCCGAAAGAACGAAAAACTATTCAAGTTATACGAGTTTATTGAATCGATTACATTCGGATAATTTAGTTTTTCATATTTCTATTATAATTAAATTATTAACTATTGTTATAGTTTTTATCATTTTAATAAATAATAGGTATTGGAATTCCCTTTCAAATTTGGCTAAAGTAACTGTTACTGAATGTAAGGAATACGAATGCATCCGAAGCTACGAATTATCCGAAGTAACGAGTGCCGCATCTAAACAAAGGTTTGTTTGACGCCCCCCCCCAAAAAAAAATTGAGCACCAGTCGCCACTAGTGGTTTAGCTTTAGCCTAATGAAAGGTGTTACGTTCCCAGTAACCTGTATGATACCAGTAACACTACTAATAACTTGAATAGGAGTGCTAACCACTGTGCCATCCTGCTGGCCAAACCCTTCATGCTATAGCATCTTTTGGCCTGATAAGAAATTTACTGTTATGTACTAATGGAACATGCAAATGGATCTGCTTTAACACTGTAGAGAGGTACTAATATGGCACCGAGCCCGCAGTTAATGGCCTTTAAGGTGTTTTATTAACTAAGAAAACGAAATGGCTTGATGGTAATGTTATCACTGTTCTCAGAATAACGTTGGATAACGAGCAAAGATGCATAATTTGGATACAGTACATAGCTGCAGTAATAATATTAAAAGGCAGAGCCAGGTTTACCATTAGGCACGGTGCCTATAGACAGCAGATGCAAAGGGGTAGCTTTTCCCAGCCCCACTCATTTATTTCCATCCTCGGTAGGAATGTCTTCATCTCTTTTTTACAAATTGTTACAATATTCTGAACCAGGTTAAAGCGTCAGTTGTCTAAAAAAAAAAAAAAGGAATAAGCCAATTCCTTGCAGTAGAAGGAGCGTTAGGCCGGCCAGAAACCGTTCAAATCCCTTGCTGAACCGGCCGAGATTCAAACCATGTGTGGGGCAGGCTGAATAGATCGATCTACCAACTTGGGTACAATCCTTTCTGTGAAACTTTGTCACAGTGCCAGGACGAGGTAATCTAGAGCCCAGGGCGAACATACCAAATTGCCCCCCCCCCCCTCCCACCAAGATGTATGAGCATTGTGTGTCAGTGAAAAATCATCCCCCCCAAAAAATATGTGAGCACTAATCTGCATGCTCACCCCCCTAAGCACAAATCCCCAATCTTCCCAGTATAAATCTGCCCCCCCCTGCTCAAATCCACCATCCCAGCACAAATCTTTGCTTCCCCACCCCCCACTTCCTACCCAGCACAAATTCCCTGCCCCCCCAAAAAAAAAACTTCTTCTAGCACAAATCCTCTACCCCCTCAAATTTCCCCTCCAAGCACAAATCCTCTCCGCCCCCAGTCCAATTCCCCTCCCTTCTAGCACAAAGTCCCCTCCCCCAATCCCCCATCCTAGCACAAATCCCTCCTACATATTTCCCCTCCTAGCACAAATACCCCCCCCAATCATCTCTACTAGCACAAATCCCCCCCACCAAAAAAAAAAAAATTTCATCTCTACTGTTTTACCTTTATTGCGCAAACCCCTCAAATCCTCTTCCCCCAACCTCCTTCCCAACACAAATCCCCCCAAATCACCACTCCTAGAACAATTCTTGACCCCTGACGCCCCCCCCACCCCAAATTCCCCTTCTCAACACAAATCCCCCCAAATCACCACTCCTAACACACCTCCCTAAATTGGCCATCCTAGAACAATTCTTAGCCCCTGCCGCCCCCCCCCCCACCCCAAATTCCCCTTCTCAACACAAATCCCCCAAATCACCACTCCTAACACACCTCCCTAAATTGGCCCTCCTAGAACAATTCTTACCCCCTGCCACCCCCCCCCCCAATTCCCCTTCTCAACAAATCCCCTCCCCCCCAATCTCCTTGTGGCGCCCCCCCACCTCACATGATACCACAGTGCCCAGGCAGCCGTCCCTCCTGCCCACCCCTTGTCCCGGCCCTGGTCACAGGGGGTGAGACCTGGCGCTACCAGTTCGCCCTGGAATCCAAGCGGCAACCGATGGAATGGCGTTCACCGTCTTCCCCGCGACCCAAAAAAGAGTCAAGACAATGTTGATCGCCAACAATGGCAATTATCCACAAGGAATTAGTTCCTGCGGGTGAAACCGCGAACACCGCATTCTACGAGGGAGTTTTGAAACGGTTGCTACGATGCATCCGCCGCGTTTGGTCAGAGTTGCACAGGACTGGAGAGTGAATGTTGCTGCACAAAAACTGCGCCTGCGCACTGTGCGATCCGTGTGCGCCAATTCTTGTTCTACCAGTTCATCCACCATACTCCCCTGATCTAGCGCCTGCGGACTTCTTTCTGTTTTTCTGTTTCCCCCCTAAAGGGCTGTCAGAAACCATGAAATCAGGCCGAGACAGAAGTACAGTTAAATCACACTTGTTTAATAATAAAAGTAAAAAGAACAAACGTAGTCAAAACATAGCCAAAGTACAGAAACCGGAACGGATAGTCAGCCAAGCCAGAAGTCAGGGATCAATGTAGTGGAACAGCAAGCAGGATCTGGAGCCAGAAGGGATGTCGGCAAAGCAAGTCTTGAACAGGATCGCAGGAGATAGTCTCTGTGATGTTGACCAAGGTGAAGGCAGAGCTCCTATGGACTGGACGGCTTAAGTAGGCAGGACTGACGAGCAGGATATCATCAACAGCTGAGTAACTGTGGAGAGATGGGAGCTGGCAATTAGCCAACAACTGAGCGGCCAGCTCAGAGAAGGAAGGGCTGAGCCCAGCCCTGATAGTAACGTGATGAAAGGCGCATGTTTTGTGGATGTGGCGACAATGTGGTGATCCCTAAAGAGGCCTTTGCTAACAGTTGCCAGAAGCTTTATGAACCTTGCCAAAAGTGTGTTGTGAAGGGTGGCGATTATTTTGAAGGCCGATGAAGGTAATTTGTTTGTATCTTCTGCTTTGTTTGTTTTCTGATACCATTCACCGAACCTTTTAGACACACCTCGTATAAATACATCCAGGAGCTTCGGAGCGATTACACCGACATTCCAGAGGCATTCATTCGTGCCTGAAAAGCTTGGTGGAATTATTTATTTTATACTGAGAATCCCTCATCTAGTAAGTGATGTGCATTGATCAGTGAGTGCTCACGATGTGCTTGAAGTGATCTATAAAGATCATTGCTTTACTACATGTATCTCATACACTAAGCAGCTTCGTGGAATCAATAGGCCTGCATAAATTAGACACACATCACTAGATGAATTCAGGAACTAGACTGCTCAAAGGATAGGTAAAAAAAAAACAAAAAAACAGACGGTATTTTTCTAAAACTACTCAGCAAAATTATAGGAGTGAGGAGGTCTACATTGCTGTGGTGGTCACCAACCAGCATGGATAAAAATCAATTATTTAAAAAAAAAAATCAGATTTTTTCAAATTTAAATTGGATTTTTTAGATTTTTATCAAATTTATTGTATTAAAATGCGTTTGGAGTAAAAATGTATCTAAAGATAGTTTATTACTTAGGACACATTAATAGTTTAGTTTATTCAGCATGAAATGGAGCTTAGTTATGTAGCATGAGGCTGTATATTCTGCAATATTTACATTTTTGGTAAACTCATTCAATGAATCCAATGGCTGGGATAACATGCACTGCATTGAGGCATTCACACAATTTGACAGTAACCATGAGATAAAACAAAGTTCGGGAACATTTCCTTATCCCATTGTTTTGCAAATCTATGTACCGTATATACTCGAGTATAAGCCGAGTTTTTCAGCACATTTTTTTGTGCTGAAAATGCCCCCCCCCCCCCCCCCCTCGGCTTATACTCGAGTCAAGCACTTTTCTGCAGCAAAGAATTACATTTTCCGAACCGAATTTGGGGCCCCATATCTCGGGGCCACTTAGTGCTAGGAACCCCAGTTATAGTGCTAGGTCCACTGGGTTTGCACACCATATTTGGGGTTCCTAGCACCAAGTGGCCCCCGAGATACGGGGGCCCCAAAATCGGTCAACTGTGTCCATCTGCAGCAATGTCATTTCGGGACCCTTTGGGTCCAGAGACCCCAAATTTTGGCTGCAGCTAGGGGGGCATCTAGGAACCCTTAACTACCGAGTATGAAGTTCGGGGGACCTATGGCTGCAAATGGGCACAGTGAGGCTGCAAATGGGCACAGTGAGGCTGCAAATGGGCACAGTGAGGCTGCAAATGGGCACAGTGAGGCATGCAAATGGGCACAGTGAGGCTGCAAATGGGCACAGTGAGGCTGCAAATGGGCACAGTGAGGCTGCAAATGGGCACAGTGAGGCTGCAAATGGGCATTGTTGACCCTCTTTTCCACTTACAGTAGCTGCGCATTTCTCACCCTAGGCTTATACTCAAGTCAATAAGATTTCCCAGTTTTTTTGTGGTAAAATTAGGCGCCTCGGCTTATATTCGGGTCGGGTTATACTCGAGTATATACGGTACACTACAAACTGTATGATTGGATCAGTTCTGCTATTGCTGTTTTACTAACCTAACAGCGTATTATTCTAAATAGGAAACCTTCATTTTGTTTGCAAATATTAAAGATTCTAACTACCAGCAAGAATGAGTCCTTACATTTAAAGAGCACCTGTCATTTCAGATAAAAATGTCATATGTGTACAGTGTAGCATGACCGCGCAACTGCCATTCAAAGTGTGAGAGCGCTGAAAGCTGATAATTGGCCTGGGCAGGAAGGGGGTGAAAGTGCCCCGTATTGAAGCGGTGAAGTGATGGATTGTGAGCGTGAAGGGGTTAAATGTATTTATTTAAATATTCCAACTATGTAATGAGATCTTTGTATGGAGTTCAGCTCGAAGTATTTTATTTAGTAGAGGTGTGACAATAACAGCCCATCGAGCGAATCCTCAGAGAATCCTCGCTGTGCTTTTTTAGAGGGGAAAAAAATGATAACAGGAAAGGTATTTCTATAGATATGCAGGTACCATGACAGGGCCCAGCTGGCAGGATTTCCGCTTATTTTGATCTTTTTTATTAGTGATCCCTGCGTTGTTTTCATTTTTTAATGTATGGAATCCAAGCCGGGTGGATTGTCAGCCGCTCGCTCGCCCGGCTGAAGCTGTCTCCACTTTTGGAATGGGCGCTGGAAAACAGCCCCGCTGTCCTCAAATATGCTGCCGACAGATCAGCTCCAGATGTTAACATGGAATAAAATATTAACAAATGGGCCCCCAGAGCCAAAGGGGAAAAGAAATCTGTGAGTGGAACGCATTAATTTAACAGAAGACATGGAACTTTATATCAATAAAACATCCTGAGTTTATTATTTATATACACGCTCGCCCCCCCCCCCCCCCCTAGAATCTTGAACAGATTTAAGGTGGACCTTGAATTCGATTCTATAATTTTCTAGGCATGCATGCTAAGTAGTGTGTAATTATCTGTCACAGAGGTCACAGCAGGGCTGGTGCAAGGAATTTTGACACCCTAGGCGAAACCTCATTTTGCTGCCCCCCTTGGCTCTACCCCTGACTCCACCCCCGTAACCCTGCCCATGTATACCCCACCTTTTAAATGAAGTGCCCATCAAATGCAGCCTCACCAGCGCCCATTAAATGCAGCCTTCTATCAACCATCAATGCAGCCTCACCAGCGCCCATCAAATTCAGCCTCACCAGCGCCCATTAAATGCAGCCTCACCAGTGCCGATCAAATTCAGCCTCACCAGCGCCTATCAATGCAGCCTCACCAGCGCCCATCAATGCAGCCTCGCCAGGCCAGTGCCCATCAAATGCAGCCTCACCAGCGCCCATCAATGCAGCCTCACCAGGGCCCATTAAATGCAGCCTACCATCAACCATCAATGCAGCCTCACCAGCGCCCATCAATGCAGCCTCACCAGCGCCCATTAAATGCAGCCTACCATCAACCATCAATGCAGCCTCACCAGCGCCGATCAAATGCAACCTCACCAGCGCACCTCACCAGTGCCCATCAAATGCAGCCTCACCAGCACCCATCAATGCAGCCTCACCAGCGCCCATCAATGCAGCCTTACCAGTGCCCATTAAATGCAGCCTACCATCGACCATCAATGCAGCCTCACCAGCGCCAATCAAATTCAGCCTCACCAGCGCCCATCAAATGCAGCCTCACCAGCGCCCATCAAATGCAGCCTCACCAGCGCCCATCAAATGCAGCCTCACCAGCGCCCATTAAATGCAGCTTCACCAGCGCCCATCAAAGCAGCCTCACCAACGCTCATCAAATGCAACCTCACCAGCTCCCATCAAATGCAGCCTACCATAGACCATCAATGCAGCCTACCAGTGCCCATTAATGAATGTTTAGTTGCTTCCATTCATTTGGGAGTCGGGACACAGTCACAGTGAATGGAGGGGTGGCTGCCCGCTGATGCTGAGACTTAGTTACTTGCTGCAGAGAGAAGAGAGTAGGAACACCAGTGGCGCCATAGGCAGCAGTGCGCCATAGGCAGCTGCCTAGTTTGCCTAGTGGTAGCACCGGCCCTGGGTCACAGTACTTCTGCTAATAATGCCCTCATCTGCTTTTTTTTTTTTTCTCCAGAGGGACGATGCCATCTTTGTTCAGGAACCATCCTGGTTCAGAGATAAAACAATCATGGAAATCCTGGCAGAGATCGCAAACATCTGACACAGATTAGCCCCATGCTCCGGCTTCTCTCCTAACAATTTATTACAAAAGGTGCAATGAACACTAATCGCTGGGGAAGAGGAGTCTGAGAGAATGCTTCCTCCTGCCTGCAGCAAAGTGATAGCCGAGGAAAGTGGAAAAATAGCGCTGGACCCGTAGACAGCTGGTATTCTTGTCTTAAGGTATTGATGTTGATGCAAATAATCAGATTCCACAAGCAAGCGGCTTCTACACCCCAGAGAATCTCCACAGTCTTATTGGCTTGTAAAGCCACAAAAATGGAAATTGAAGCGCCGCACCACTGCTGAGGCTAGGTTCATATATATATATATTTAGAATTTTAAAAAATGGAGCACTAGAAACGCAGCTAGTGGAAATAGTTCCAAGGTCCAGGTGTGGCAGTAGGCAAGGTTTATTCACTGCTGAGACCAGACCAGGGTTTAGGGGTTCTGGTCTGTATCAGTGCGGACAGCCAGCTGTAGAGAGCACAAGTGACTCTGTGGATATGGATGAGAGAGAGGAGCGGCGCCACTCTGAGTGCAGTATGTCTGTTAAAATTCAATGCTTAATAAAAGTAAGATCAACTCACATTTTGGTGAGATATAATGTGCATGGCATAAGCATGGGCGTCATGGGCGAACTTTTTCCGGGGGAGGGCATCATTTTAGGGTCACCCATGTGCCGCCCCTTTTCGACAATGTCATTATCACATTATCATGGCTGACTTCTGATGTAGTACAGTCCCTAGGATAAGTAATGGATAATGTCCTCTTACCAGACCCAGCGAAACTACAGCAGTGATCCCTCCGGGCTGGACGATCGCTCACTCTGGGTTCCCCGGGGGCGATCGTGTAGCATGTCTGTACCCTGGCAGTGGCTCAGTCTTTCTCTCTCTGGTGGCGCTGGGCAGCATGGCTCTCTCTCTGGTGGCGCTGGGCAGCGTGGCTCTCTCTTTCTTTGGCTTCTGCCCAGCACACTCCCCATTCTTTGTTCTGTAGCACTCACTCCCTCAGCTTTTTTCCAGGCTGCAGTCTCTCAATCTCTCTCTTGATCGAGCTGTAGCCTCCTCCCTGTGGAAAATGGTGCCGCCAATCTTGGGAACTACATGTCCCATGATGCTCTCCTCTCCTAGTCTCCTTTGATTGGCCCTCAGTTATGGCCAATGGGGAAGGAACGGAGCGGGCAGGAAGCTGGGCGGCGAAACCTAGTGGAAGCCGCCACCTCTTCTCCCTGACAGAAGAAAGGGGGGGGGCAAGCGCCCGCAGCTGCAGCTCGCCTTTCTCCTGTCACAGCGCCACCAAGTTCTCTGCTGGACTGAGCAGGGAAAAGAGCCCGCAGTCACACTACACTGATGGGAGGGGCTTGACAGCACCTTGATGGTGTCACCTGACTGGTGGGTGGCGCCCGGGCGCGGGCTGCCCGCACCCCCATAGCAACTGCACTGTGGTAAATTTAACAGTGCCGATCCGATCCCTGTTTCCGGGGGGGGGGGGGCACTTGACCCCCCTTGCCCCTACCTGCGGACGCCTATGGGCATAAGTAGCTTGGGCTCCTGTAGTCCAGATAGGCAGCGGTGGTGGTCAGCAGTTCCTGGCGGCTCCGGTGGTTCCCGAGGCTCCGAGGCTGACATGCTTGTTGTGTGACTGTCTTCAACCTCGTAGCCTCGTTAACCACCGGAGCCGCTGGGAACTGCTGACCACCACTACTGCCCAGGAGCCCAAGCTACTTATGCCCTGCACACTATATCTCACCAAAATGTGAGTTGATTTACTTTTATTAAAATATTGAATTTTACCTGACATACTGCACTCAGAGTGGCGCCGCTCCTCTCTCTCTCTCTCACTAAATATATATACACAGATTTACAAATCACATCGCAAAAAAAAGAATTTTTGCAGACGCACAGGAGTGCCATTAGTTGTTAATAACACAGCCATGAATCATCAAAGTGGCCCGTTTTAGCACGTGCCAAACTGCATAGTGCCGAAGCTTTGTGTGGCACGGGTTTATCCCATTTTTAACCGTTTGCCAACTGTATAACATAGATACTTAATATGGCGGCAAGACGGCTCAGGTCCGGGTAGGGGGCGCACGCACTGACACTTCCGGGTAGGGGGCGCACGCACTGTCACTTGCGGGTAGGGGGCGCACGCACTGACACTTCCGGGTAGGGGGCGCACACACTGACACTTCCGGGTAGGGGGCGCACGCACTGACACTTCCGGGTAAGGGGCGCACGCACTGACACTTCCGGGTAGGGGGCGCACGCACTGACACTTCCGGGTAGGGGGCGCACGCACTGTCACTTGCGGGTAGGGGGCGCACGCACTGACACTTCCGGGTAGGGGGCGCACGCACTGTAACTCCCGGGTAGGGGACGTCTGTGCATGCTGTCGATCACCGGGTGCCGTCCAAAGAAATAACGCCGGCACCCGACACCCGGCGATCATAATGATTTTACACATGTAAACAAGGCAGAGCTCTGTCCTGTCAGTGGGGAAGTAATGGAATTTCTTTCTCAGCAAAGCAGGGAATAAAATCCATTACTTTCCCTAGTAAAAGGACCTCATAGAGCACGCCAAAACACTGGTTAGGCACACAGTTAACCCTTTGATCGCAACAAAAAACAACAGAAGGGCGCACCGACCTAGTGCAATTCCATTATAAACATTAGTAAAGGATAAAAAGTGACAAACATAATAATAACACTCACAAATGCATGATGTATACATGCTTATCAAAGCAAAATTTCACCTCCAGGACTGCTGGAAGGCTCCAATAGTGCAAGGAGACCAGATGGTGTCCGTGATTACTTGGCTAATGCGTTTCGAGAGAGAACTCTAAGGAAGAGCGTTCTCCCTCGAAATGCATCAGCCAGGCCATCACGGACGCCATCCATCTTTTGAGGTTCGTTTTTGTTTTGAGATGAGATGATTCTGTGGCTTGGTAGTTCTCTTGGTTGCCTACTGAGACACCCAAACAGCAAAGACAAATGGGAAAGCAGTTCTGTCATATGTAGTGCTACTCCCGCAAGGGGGCGCTGATATGTGTCCCAGGTTCTTTTTCCTTTGTGTAGCGGCAGCCAGGCAAACAGCAACATTCACTCCCCTGGCTCAGTAAACAGTCTTGACTTTTTTTTTAAAGTTTATTGCAGAGTAACTTGGATGGGGCTTAAAAAAGCTGTGGGATTCTCCAGAACGCTGAATAGGAATTTGAGGACACTCTTCCCTTTGCAGCTACTTCTCTGAACAGTTCTTTGAGCAGTAGGACATGAAGTGGACAGCACTGGGACACCATAAGCAATGTTCCAGGCCAGGCAAGCCTTAATAATAGGGCACCTATGGTACAGGGTCCCTGAGACTTTAATGCCTCCCTCCGGACTCAGGCAGACAGTCTCCTCGGCGAAGCCTCCAAACCTGGCTTTGCACAGCTGGGACCTCATTGAGACTAGCAGAACCTTCAGCTGGACTGTCTGGAGGGGCAGCAGCCCTTCTGGCTTGGGACCTCTCCTCGTAGGGAAGAACACTGCTCTCCCAGGCTCCAGACTATTTATGTGAGCAGTCCCAGTCCTTACAGCAACCTCTGGCACTTACATCCCCAAGCACCTGAACTAGGGTTGTCACCTCATCCCTTTAAACCCCGAACACATATAACTTACTCAGGTTCTGAGGGTAATTTAATGCAGATAAGGTACCAAGTAAGTTTAATTACCACCTTAATCAGTTACAGAACCTGTGTAATTAATATGTGTTCGGTTTTAAAGGGATGAGGCGGCAACCCTAACCTGCACACCTGGGATCCATGAGCAAAGTCCTACTCACAAAGTTCAAGGACAGCTGTCCACCACCCAGCCTCCATGTGAAGCTCTCCAGTGAGGAAGAAAGGGTCCTTCTCCAGACCACTCTCTGCAGGTGATACCCTCCAGCAAATGTCTCTGAATCAGATCTCTTTCAGGCCCTCAGCCAAGCACATGCTAAGGCCCAAACTGCAACTCCAGTACACAGGCTGCAACCCAGGGGCAGCAGCCTCCGGAAAAGAACACTCTGTGGAAGCCTCCCAAAGATTTATCTTCTCCCTCAGCCACCATCTGGGCACCTTCCCCCAGTGATTGGCTGGAGCTGCATAAATATTCACACTGATCATTCGACTCCCCCCCCCCCCCATCCACTATATTCTGGAAGCCTCCAGAAGATATGGGGAAGCATTCAAACTTGCAGCCTGCAGTGCCCAGAGCAGACCAAAGCAATCACATGCTGCTCTGTGGACTACAGCAGAGTCACAAGAACTCAATTTGCCTAATACTAGTAGCCTGTCTGAGAGGGTGCTAGACGTAAATCATATAAGCTGCATAAAATAGATTATTGGGATCAGTGGCGTAACTATAACCTTCAGGACCCGGTACAAGAAACCATCAAGGGCCCTGACTTTTGTGACCCTGGTAGTTCCCCCCACTGGTGTCAGTAGTTTTTTATTTTTGTTATTTTTTTTTATACATATATTATTATTATTATTTTTTACAGTATTTTTAAAATGATTTATTTACAGTTTTTAGGAGTCCTGTTGGGGGGGTGGGCTTTAGAAATTTAACAGGGGTCTAAACAGACCTCTGGCGGTCCACCTTTGAGACAGAGAAAGGAGATTGAGGACACAGCCCTCAATCTCCTTCTCAGCAGCCTTAGCTGCACAGAGTGTATGGACAGGAATAGCTCTGTACAGAGCTTCCCGTTCATTCACAAACTGAAGCATAGGAAACACAGTTTACTATGTTTCAGTTATGAATGGACAGAGTCAGTGATTGGTACGGATCACTTACTCTCCATTCAGAAAGGAAGGGACCAGTAAATGACACATTTACGGGCCCCTTCCTCGCTCTCGATCCTGACAGATCCCTCCTCGCAGCATCTGGCGGGAGAGGAGAGGGGGGAACCTGGCAGAGCTGCGGGGAACAAGGGGGGGGGCAGGAAAGAGCACATGGGGGCTGGAGAGCACACGGGGGGGGAGCAAAGGGAAGCTGAAAAGTAGGGACAGCTGCATATAGTGGAACCAAGCATAGGCGTCTGCAGGTAGGGGCAAGAGGGGTCAAGTGCCCCCCCCCCCGCGATCAGGGATTGGATGGCACTGTTAAATTCAGCACAGTGGCATCGCTATGGGGGTGCGGGCAGCCCACACCCGGGTGCCACCCACCAATCAGGTGACACCATCAAGGTGCTGTCAAGCCCCCCCCCCCATCAGTGTAGTCTGACTGCGGGCTCTTTTCCCTGCTCAGTCCAGCAGAGAACTCAGCAGCGCTGTGACAGGAGAAAGGCGAGCTGCGGGCTGCCAGAGGTTTCCCCCGTTCGCCCCCCTTTCTGCTGTCAGGGAGAAGAGGCGGCGGCTCTCACTAGGTTTTGCCGCCCAGCTTCATGCCCACTCCGTTCCTTCCCCATTGGCCATAACTGAGGGCCAATCAAAGGAGACCAGGAGGGCATCATGGGACATGTAGTCCCCAAGATTGGCGGCTCCATTTTCCACAGGGAGGAGGCTACAGCTCGATCGAGAGAGAGATTGAGAGACTGCAGCCTGGAAAAAAGCTGAGGGAGAGAGTGCTACAGGACAAAGAACGAGGAGTGTGCTGGGCGGAAGACAGAGAGAGAGAGAGAAAGAGCAACGCTGCCCAGCGCCACCAAAGAGAGAGCCACGCTGCCCAGTGTCACCAGAGAGAGAGCCATGCTGCCCAGCACCACCAGAGAGAGAGCCATGCTGCCCAGTGTCACCAGAGAGAGAGCCACGCTGCCCGGCACCACCAGAGAGAGAGAGCCACGCTGCCCAGCGCCACCAGAGAGAGAAAGACTGAGCCACTACCAGGGTACAGACATGCTATACTACTGACCAGAGTCGCCCCCGGGGAACCCAGAGTGATCGATTGTCCAGCCCGGAGAGATCACTGCTGTAGTTTCGCTGGGTCTAGTAAGAGGGCCTATCGGCCATTATCCATTACTTATACTAGGGACTGTACTAAGTCTGCAGTCTCTGACCATGATAATGTGATAATGACATTGCCGAAAAGGGGCGGCGCATGGGTGACCCTAAAATGATGCGGACACCCATGTCTGCAAGTCTCCTTAGAAGTTATTTAAGCCGAACTGCAGCCAAATGTTTCATTTTAGTTTTTGGACAGGGTAGCAAAGAGTTAGGACCTCAGTTCGTTTTTTTTTTTTGTATTCCCGTTGGCTTGACCTTTCCTATCCCCCCGAATCTGGTTATAATAAATTATTTGACACTCAGATTAAAAGGCACGTTTGGGTGAACTGGCGAAGCTGTTGCCTGGAATTGATCTAGGAAAGCTAAATAGGGCTGAACCAAATGTAGACATAAACCGCAGGCATTAACAACACCACTACCGCTCCTAATCAGAAACCATAGCAGCCAGGACCCGAATCCTCCATCCAGCGGGAATTACATTTTGGATCGCCTTCTGTCCATTATTTCATGGAACTCGTTCAGTTGCGGACATCTGTCAGCTCTTGCCTGCGCATTCGCTTCCACAAATAATCTGCCTCTGTTTTGGATACTAGAAAACTGTTTATCCAATGTCCCCTAGCAATTTTTAGGCCCGGGCCGATAAAAGCAAATCAACAAATGGAGAAGTTGGTTTTGGAGTCCTGCCTGCCACGGAGTGGGCATGTATCCATGGAACGCTGGTATTTAAAAAAAAAAAACCCCAGTGGGTTACACGAGCAGGCATGTGGAAGGCCTTCAAAGCAGTATAAATAAAAACCAACCAACTTGTATTGTTGAGGTTTTCTTGGCATCGGCGTTTGGTTCCCGGCCACCACAATCATTTGCTGGACACAACGGCTAAACAATGTTGTTTTGCCCGCAGGAAGGCTTGTCAAGTCTAAGAGGTGCTTGGTTATAAATTAGTGGAAGTGACTTTGCTGTCATCGTTAATGTTCATGGCTTCACGTTATTATGTGGACAGCTGTTAAATAAATAGGTGACGCTAACATCCAACTCAAGGCGACGCCAACCTCAAAGGGCACCACAAGCAATGTCCACTTGTTGACTTTGGTTTTGTTGCTCCTCGTTCGTAAACAGTGCAATAAAAAAAAGCAAAAGAATAAAAAAAAAAAAAAACTGTAGGGGGAAACTGCAGGGGTTCGTGTCTTCTTTGGTTACATTTCCAGGAATTTCTGAGCAGTATCCCGAATCTTTCTGCTCCTGCAGATCATTCAAATTTATTTCGAGGGAAAAAATTAACCAAAATCTGTGAGATTATTATTTAGATTATCTGGCCCTTGGGGAGCTTTTCTTCCCACCGACACTGACAATGAGGCATAATTCCTACGATCCAACGGTTGGGCACTATTACTCCTGTTTACACCAATGATGGGGTACTTATCCTCCTATTTATACCAATGATGGAGTACTATTCCTCCTACTAACACTAATGTTGGGGGCAGGGCACTATTCCCCCTACTAACACTAATGTTGGGGCACTATTCCCCCTACTAACACTAATGTTGGGGCACTATTCCCCCTACTAACACTAATGTTGGGGCACTATTCGCCCTACTAACACTGATGTTGGGGCACTATTGCCCCTACTAACACTAATGTTGGGGCACTAATCCCCCTACTAACACTAATGTTGGGGCACTATTGCCCCTACTAACACTAATGTTGGGGCACTATTCCCCCTACTAACACTAATGTTGGGGTACTATTCCCCCTACTAACACTAATGATGGGGCACTATTCCCCCTACTAACACTAATATTGGGGCACTATTCCCCCTACTAACACTAATGTTGGGGTACTATTCCCCCTACTAACACTAATGTTGGGGCACTATTCCCCCTACTAACACTAATGTTGGGGCACTATTCCCCCTACTAACACTAATGTTGGGGCACTATTCCCCCTACTAACACTAATGTTGGGGCACTATTCGCCCTACTAACACTAATGTTGGGGCACTATTCCCCCTACTAACATTAATGTTGGGGCACTATTCCCCCTACTAACACTAATGTTGGGGCACTATTCACCCTACTAACACTAATGTTGGGGCACTATTCACCCTACTAACACTAATGTTGGGGCACTATTCCCCCTACTAACACTAATGTTGGGGCACTATTCCCCCTACTAACACTAATGTTGGGGCACTATTCCCCCTACTAACACTAATGTTGGGGCACTATTCCCCCTACTAACACTAATGTTGGGGCACTATTCCCCCTACTAACACTAATGTTGGGGCACTATTCCCCCTACTAACATTAATGTTGGGGCACTATTCCCCCTACTAACACTAATGTTGGGGCACTATTCCGCCTATTAACACCAATGACGGGGTACTATTCCACCTATCAACATTAATAATGGGCAGGGCTTTTTTTTCTCACCAAGAAGGTGCAGGAACACCCCCACCTTCTGAGTCACCCCTTGACCACGCCCCCTACCCACCTCTGAGCACCGTTTCTTGGGTCCAACCCTTACCCACCTCCTAGTGCTGCCCCTTTAAAGCGGGATTCCGGCCGTGAAAAAAAAAAGGTTAAAAGTCAGCAGCTACAAACACTGTAGCTGCTGACTTTAAATAAGTACTTACCTGACCTGGGTGCCCGCGATGTCAGGCCGCCCGAGGCCGACCCGTCCCTCGGCTCTCGGGTCCCGGCACCGCCATCCTAAGTAAGGGAAAGAGGCAGTGGGGCCTTGCGGCTTCACTGCCAGTTTCCTACTGCGCACGCGCGAGCGGCGCGGCGCTCTGTGAATGGCCCCCGTGGTGTTCTGGGAACACACACAGTTCCCAGAAGGCAACGGGGCTGCTCACTGAGGAGCAGAACACGCCGCAGAATAGGAAGAGGCAGATTAGGAAGACTGCCTAGCAACAAGGGTTTAGGTAAGTTTAAAATTTTTTTTTTTTTTCAAATGTTTTTTTTTTATTTTTTTTAGGATTTTTCATGCAATTTTTTTTTTTAGAGTGGCCCTCCACTTTAAGAGAATGCAAAACCATGTAATTTATATGGAGTTTGTTAATGATAACAAGAAAGGCAATAAAATAGATCTAGCAACAATAGACAGCCCAGCGACAATAGATCCACTCCAGCAACAATGCATACTCAACAGCCAGCATCAATTGACTCTTCAGCAGCCAGCAACATTAGACCCCTCCCTCAACAGTAGATCCCACCCATCAACGATTGACCCCCCTGCAACATAAGACCCACTTCCAGCAACAATAGATCCCCCTGCAAAAAAAGATTCCATCCAGCAACAATAGATTCCCCAGCAACCAGCATCAATAGACCCTCCAGCAGCCAGCTACAAAGACCCCTCCCTCAACAGTAGATTCCTCCCAGCAAATATTGACCCCCCCTGCAACATAAGACCCACACCCAGCAACAATAGATCCCCCACGAGCAATGGAAGTCCTCCCCAGCAACAGTAGACCTCCTTCCTTCCCAAAAATAGATCCCCTCCAGCAACAATAGACTCCTCAACAGCCAGCATCAATAGACTCTCCAGCACACCCCAGCACCCCTTGCCATTCAGTTCTGGAAGTGCCGGAACTGCGTTCCCCCAAGTTCCTGCTGAAAAAAAAGCCCTGATAATGGGGCACTATTCCTCCCACTACAATGGGACATCATTCCTGCTATTGACACCAACAACGAGACTCTCACTGACACCAAATATGGGGCACCATTCATCCCACTGACACCAACGATTCAACATTCTTTCTCCTATTAACACCAATGATGGGGCATTATTCCTCCCTCTGACACCAATGATGGGGCATTATTCCTCCCTCTGACACCAACAATGGGGCACTATTCCTCTGACGCCAGGACATTTTCTATTCCCACTGGCCACAGTCTGGCCCCCTAAAGTCTGAAGGACAGTAAACTGGCCCTTTGTGTAGAAAGTTTGCCTTCTACCTAATGATAACTGAGGATCTGCAACTACCAGAATATATGGGAGAAGAGGCTGCAGGGACCGATCTTACAGGGCAGAGGTGCCTAGTTGTCAGAAACCATGAAATCAGGCCGAGACAGAAGTACAGTTAAATCACACTTGTTTAATAATAAAAGTAAAAAGAACAAACGTAGTCAAAACTTAGCCAAAGTTCAGTAACCTGAATGGATAGTCAGCCAAGCCAGAAGTCAGGGATCAATGTAGTGGAACAGTAAGCAGGATCTGGAGCCAGAAGGGATGTCAGCAAAGCAAGTCTTGAACAGGATCGCAGGAGATAGTCTCTGTGATGTTGACCAAGGCGAAGGCAGAGAACCTCTGGACTGGACGGCTTAAGTAGGCAGGACTGACGAGCAGGATCATCAACAGCTGAGCAACTGTGGAGAGATTGGAGCTGGCAATTAGCCAACAGAGCAGATAAGTATAACATGTTTGTTATTTTTGTAGAAAAAAAAAAAAATAAGGCTTTACAATCACTTTAACATCAGAGTTAACTGTGTGCCTAGCTGGTGTTTTCTTACTCGATGGGAGGTGCTTGTACTAGGGCATCGCTCCCAACTCTCCCTGATTTCGAGGGACTGTCCCTGATTTCGAGCAATGTCCCTCTGTCCCCCTTTCCTCCTCATTTGTCCCTCATTTTGACCTGATCTATATAGTTGTATATTAAATACAGTTTTTACCTTTCCAAAAGTATTTCCCAGGCGCTAAACCTGCATTTGTAAACTTCAAAAGCCAGTATAAAGTAATTGTAGTAGTAAAAAAAAAAAAAGTCCTTGTGGGTTTAACTTATAATTTTTTTAAATTAATTCTCCTTTAAGGGGGTGTGGCAAGGGGGGCGTGTCTTATGCCTACATACTTTTGCTAGTAGGTGTCCCTCATTCCCATCTCACAAAGTTGGGAGGTATGCTAGGGGAAGGCAAAGATCCGTGTTCCTGCTTTGCAGAGACACAGGATCCATGCCTTTTGTACGGTCAGAACGGTGATCTACCTTGTTTACATAAGCAGAGCGCTGTTCTCCCTCTATACCGAAGGGTCGGCGGGTGGCGGCGAGTCCGCGGTACCCACCAATCAGCTCCCGCTGTGTATAATCACAGCGGGAGCCGGTCATCGGCGGCGCGCATGCGCACCCCAGACCCGGAAGTGTCAGATCACGTAGCACAGCTGCGCCACTTTGCCGCCGTAATATCTAAGTTAGACAGTCGACAAGTGGTTAAGTACAATCTTCACCAAAAGAACAAAGATTCCATTTCAGATTCCCAAGAAGAACGCTGCAGCCCGCAAACCATAATCCCTCGCTGTATCTCCTTCCCTTCATAAATACCTCTATAATATCTCCCGGCTCTCCTCTTTCACATCAGAGTTATTTCGAAGAGTGATAGAGCAGACAAGATCTTGCTTCTTTCTTCCTTTTTTTTTTTTTTTTTTTTTTTATCACTTTGTCTTCTGGATTTTTCACAAACGTCTTGGACCAGATGTTTCTGGCAGGATCATTTTACATTTTTTTTTTTCTTCCTGTTGCTAAGTGCTGCTCGGAAGAAAAAATAGACAAAGAAAATAAATATTATTGTGAATCTACGAGAATAGGTCCGCAGAGAATTCTCGCTCCTCGCTGGGAGATGTCCAACATTTTTACATAACGGCAGCTGTGGAGCGTTTTTACATTCTTTTCTTTTTATTTCGGGGGCAGTGGGGGATGAAGATTGAGGAGGTTTATAATGTGCATATTTTTATCCACAAACACTGGAATCCTCTATGATGATTCCTTCACTTTAAAAAAAAAAATTGTAAACATTTTGTTTAAAGTAATTGTAAAAGTTTAAAATAATTTTTTTTTTTTAACCACTTTAAGACCGAGCCTCTTTTTTTTAGATGTGATGTTTACAAGTTAAAAACAGTTTTTTTTTTGCTAGATTACCCCCCAAACATTATACATTTTTTTTCTAACATCCTAGAGAATAAAATGGCGGTTGTTGCAATACTTTCTGTCACACCGTATTTGCGCAGCGGTCTTACAAGCCCACTTTTAAAAAAAAAAACAAACACTTTTTTGAATTAAAAAATAAGACAACAGTAAAGTTAGCCTAATTTTTTTTATATTGTGAAAGATAATGTTACGCCGAGTCAATTGATACCCAACATGTCACGCTTCAAAATTGCGCCCGCTCGTGGAATGGCGACAAGCTTTTACCCTTAAAAATCTCCATAGGCGACATTTCAAAAATTCTACCGGTTGCATGTTTTGCGTTACAGAGAAGGTCTAGTGCTAGAATTATTGCTCTCCCTCTACCGATCGCGGCGATACCTCACATGTGTGGTTTGAACCCTGTTTTCATATGCGGGCGTTACTCACATATGCGTTCGCTTCTGCACGCGAGCTCGGCGGGACGGGGTGCATTTTAATTTTTTTTTTTTCTTATTTTCTTATTTTACCTTTTACTTTTTATTTTTACACTGTTTTTTTTTTTTTTGAATGTGTCACTTTTATTCCTATTACAAGGAATGTAAACATCCCTTGTAATAGAAAAAAGCATGACAGGACCTCTTAAATATGAGATCTGGGGTCAAAAAGACCTCAGATCTCACATATACACTGAAATGCAATTAAAAAAAAAAAAAATTGTCATTTAAAAAAATAAACAAAATAAATTGGCCCTTTAAGAGCTATGGGCAGAAGTGACTTTTTGACGTCGCTTCCGCCCTCATGGAGACGGGTGAGGGCCATCTTCTTCCCCTCACTCATCTCCATGTCAGCCCAGGGGACAGACGCGATCGCCTCCACCGTTCCCGACGGCTCCGGTAAGCGACGGAGGGCACCGGATCGCGGCAGGATCGGGGGACCCTCTCCCGCCTCCGATAAAAGTGATCTTGCGGCGAATCCACTGCAGAGACCACTTTTATCTTGTACCGGACCGCCGGCCGAACACGGGGATACCCGGGTTATGGCAGCCAGCTGCTGCCATAACAACGATATCCGTCCCCAAAGTAGGGACGTACATCGGCGTGCGGCGGTCCAGAAGTGGTTAAATACAGTAAAACCTTGGTTTGAGAGTAACTTGGTTTGAGAGCGTTTTTGCAAGACAAGGAAAATTTTTTAATAAATTTTGACTTAATATACAAGCGATCTCTTGATATACAAGTAGCGTCATGTCACAACTGAGTATAAAAGAGAAGAGAGGAGCCTCTAAGTGTAGCAATATGGTTACATTTAAAGTGGTGTTCCGGCCGAAATTATACTTTTTTAAATAAAAATACCCCTATAATACACAAGCTTAATGTATTCTAGTAAAGTTAGTCTGTAAACTAAGGTCTGTTTTGTTAGTTTATAGCAGTAGTTTGTTATTTTATAAACTTACAGCAGGCGGTGGCCATCTTAAGTGTGGGCATCTGAAGCCAGACTGTATTTCTTCCTGGATCTCATCCTTGCAGATCTCGCACATGCTCAGTGCAGCTCAAGCAGTGTAATAGGTTTCAGGTCAGGTTTCCATAGCAACGGCAGTTTCAGAGGAAGTTGGCGCCCCTTCCCAGAAGGCATTGCAAGCAGGAAATGATGCGATGGGCCGCGGCCAGGGAGGAGGAAGTGAAAAATGAATACAGCAGATATAAAATAGGTGCTGAGAAAAAAAAATAAAAAAATATCCAATTTGTTTACAGTGCAAAGTTTTGTGAGGGATGCTGAAGAGTTGTAAAAGTGGGTGGAACTTCACTTTAATGAAGGTACAACATTTAGCAACATATTGCTACACTTAGAGGCGCCTCTCTTCTCTTTTATACTCTGTAGCTCCTGCTGGATTTTGCTTCTAATCCCCTTGTGGAGGCTTCCATTTGTGGATGGACATTTTTTGGTTACACAACCTGATCACATTGCTATAATCTTTTTATATGGACTATAAACCGAAGGACCTATGAATAAGTCGTTGTGGAACGAATCATTTGAGTTTCCATTATTTCTTATGGGGAAATTCGCTTTGATATACAAAGGCTTTGGATTACAAGCATGCTTCTGGAACGAGTTATGCTCGCAATCCAAGGTTTTACTGTAATAAACATGTTATACTTACCTGCTCTGTGCAGTGGTTTTGCACAGAGCAGCCCCGGATTCTCCTCTTACAGGCTGATACTTCTCCATCATGCCATACCATCAGGGAGGCGTGTGATTGGCCCCAAATGTATTCTGCAGCAGGAGAACCACCCCATACATACAGCCAATGTCATCAAGAACTATCTTGAGGGTAAAGAAGAACAAGGAGTCCAGGAAGTGATGGTTTGGCCTCCACAGAGCCCTGGTCCCACCATCATTGAGTCTGTCTGGGATTACATGAAGAGACAAGAGGAGTCTGAGGAAGCCGACATCCACAAAAGATCTGTCCTTAGATGTTTGGAACAACCTACTTGCCGAGTTCCTTCAAAAACTGTGTGCAAGTCTATCTAGAAGAACTGATGCTGTTGTGAAGCCAAAGGGTGGCCACACCAAATATTATTTTGAGTTGTATTTTTCTTCTGTTCGCTCACTTTGCATTTTGTAAATTCATAAAAATAAACAATTTAAATCTACACTCACTTTATTAGGTCCACCTTGCTGGTACCGGGTTGGACCCCCTTTTGCCTTCATTCTTTCTGGCATAGATTCAACAAGGTAGACGCGTTTCACACATACATCTTGTGCTTAATCATTACATTGGTAATGATTAAGCACAAGATGTATGTGTGAAACGCGTCTACGTGACCATTTGTTGGTGTATTTGGTGTTATCCTTGTGATCAATAAAAGGCAATCGGGAGTTCTGTATGTGCAGCCATTTCTTTCTTCTTTCCAAGTTTACTACGGAGGCGGGCCGGGGCTGGCACTCCATGAGACTCCCCAGTCTCTCATCATACACCTTGAGCAGCGGTTTCTTCTCTTGTATACTGGATACAACAAGGTGTTGGAAGCACTCAGAGATTTTGGTCCATAGTGACATGATAACATCACGCAGTTGCTGCAGATTTTTTCGGCTGCCCATCCATGATGCCAATCTCTCATTCCACCACATCCCAAAGGTGCTCTATTGGATGAGATGTGGGGAGTGTGGAGGACATTGGAGTACAAGTGACCTCATTGTCCAGTGGTGAGATGATTGGAGCTTTGTGGCATGGTGCATTATCCTGCTGGAAGGAGCCATCAGAAGATGGGGACACTGTAGTCATAAAGGGATGGACATGGTCAGCAGCAATACTCAGGTAGGTCGTGGTGTTTAACCTACAAACGACAAATCTCTAAATTGGGACTTTCTTAAAGTGATTGTAAAGGATCGTTTTTTTGTTTTTTTTAAAATAACAAACATGTCATACTTACCTCTACTGTGCGGCTCGTTTTGCACAGAGTGGCCCCGAACATCCTCTCCTGGGGTCCCCCGGCTACTCTTGCGGCTCCTCCCCACATTAGATAACCCCCTAGGAGAAGCACTCTCCAGGGGGGGGGTTACCTTGCGGTACATGAATGTAGGACTCAGCCCCGCCCCCCTCGCGCCCGCGTCATTGAATTTGATTGACAACAGCGGGAGCCAATGACTGTGCTGCTATCAATCTATCCAATCAAGAGCCGAGAACCCCAGGCAGAGGAAGAGCGCGCCTCCGCTGGGTGAAATTCCAGGGCTCAGGTAAGTGAAACAGGGGGGCTGGGGGGGGGGGGGGGGTCACTGCCAGGTGTTTTTTCACCTTAATGCTGAGAATGCATTAAAGGGGTTGTAAGCCCTCGTGTTTTTTCACCTTAATGCATTCTCTACATAAAGGTGAAAAAACACCTGGCAGTGACCGGCCCCCCAGCTGCCCCCCGTTTTACTTACCTGAGCCCCTTCATCTCCTCGGTCGGGGACGCGCTGTCCCTCGCTCCACGGGGTCCCGGCTCTTGATTGAATGGATAGATAGCAGCGCAGCCATTGGCTCCCGCTGCTGTCAGCCAAATCCAATGACGCGGGTGCCGGGGGGGGGGAGGGCGGGGCCAAGTCCGGAAGGAATTCATGTCTGTGGGCGCAAATGCTGGACTCGGGAGCTCGCCCGCAAGGTAACCCAACCCCCCCCCCCCCCCGGGAGAGAGCTTCTCTTAGGGGGTTATCTGATGTGGGGAGGAGCCGCGAGAGCCGCTGAGGGACCCCAGAAGAGGAGGTTCGGGGCCACTCTGTGCAAAACGAGCTGCAGAGTGGAGGTAAGTATGATATGTTTGTTATTTCAAAAAAATAAAAAAACGATCCTTTACAATCACTTTAAGGTGAAAAAACACGAGGGTTTACAACCCCTTTAAGGGTAACACAATTGGTTGGTAGTGTGTTACCACTACCAAGCAATTGAACAGGTGTACCGAATAAAGTAGCCAGTCACTGTACATTCCAATAAAACTACTGGATCCCATCTATTTTCATGATATGTTTTTTCCCACTAGAAGTACGGAATACACTTTGCTAGCAGCGTCTTTCACATGAGAGTCGGTCTCAGAGAGGTACGCAGTGTTATCAATATCCTGTTCACCTCGGATATGTTCCTTGTACCTGCAGACGTCGGTTGTTTCAGGAATAATGACGGCTTGTTCCTCTCAGACAGCTGACAGCGCTATTAACCACTTCAGCCCCGGAAGATTTGGCCGCTCAATGACCAGGCCATTTTTTTTGCGATTCGGCGCGGCGTCGCTTTTACTGACAATTGCGCGGCCGTGCGACGCTGAACCCAAACAAAATTGACGTCCTTTTTTTTTTTTTCCCCACAATTAGATCTTTCTTTTGGTGGTATTTGATCGCCTCTGCGCTTTTTTTTTTTCACGCTATAAACATAAGAAGAGAATCAAATTTTGAAAAAAATCACAATATCTTTTACTTTTTGTTATAATAAATATCCCACATTTTTTATAAAAAAAAAAAAAAACATTTTTTCCTCATTCTTCTACATATTTTTGGTAAAAAAAAAAAAAGAAATAAGCGTATATTGATTGGCTTGAGCAAAAGTTATAGCGTCTACAAAATAGGGGATAGATTTATGGCATTTTTTTTATTATTATTTTTTCTTTTTACTAGTAATGGCGGCGATCTGCGATTTTTATCGGGACTGCGATGTTGCGGCGGACAAATTGGACACTTTTGACACATTTTTGAGACCATTGACAATTATACAGCGATCAGTGCTATAAAAATGCACTGATTACTGTATAAATGTCACTGGCAGGGAAGCGGTTAACACTAAGGGGCGATCGAGGGTTTAACTGTGTTCCTCTAAATGTGTTCTAACTGTGGTGGGAATGGGACTGTCTAGGAGGAGAGAGAGATCGGTGTTCCTACATACCGTTTCCCCAAAAATAAGACCTAGCGTGATTGTCGGGGATGGCTGCAATATAAGCTCTACACCCTAAATAAGCCCTAACCTGTTTCCCCGAAAATAAGCCCTACCCTGAAAATAAGACCTACAAGGACTTTAACTAGGGCTTATTTGGGGGGGGGGGGTAGGGCTTATATTGAAGCCATTACCAACAATCACGCTAGGTCTTATTTTGGGGGAAACAGGGTAGTAGGAACACACGATCTGTCTCTACACCCCTGAAAAGAACCGGGATTTGTGTGTGTAATCTGTCACGATCGATCGCGGGTCAGCTGACACGCACTTCCGGTTCCGGGTTCCGGTTGTCGGGGGATACCCACAGAGAACTGCAGCATTCTCTGGCTTTCCCTCTTCCCGGGCATTCACAGAGGCCTAACCGCCACTTCATCCTCCAGCAGCATACCATCCATATACACCGTGACCAGGCCAGCTTCTTACCACACGGACAGCAGCCCGGACCGCAGAGTGACCCGGACCCCCGGACCCTCTACTCATATGCCTGAAAACATTTCCCTCTTGTGAGTAGCCATTTGGCTTGTGTTGTCCTATTGAATGAATATTTTAATACTGCACTGAGTCTGGCGATTGCTCACTGTGTACATTCAGGAAAGGAAAGGGCCAGTAAATGTGCCTGCAGCAGCTGCCGGAGGGAAAGGAGGGAAGCCGGTAGCGCTGCTGGGGGAAAGGGGCACACAAAGGGGGCCCGGACAGCAGATGGAAGGGGCGCATGTGCTAGAACCAATCCCCCTGCAGTGCAGCCAGAGGGAGAGGAGAAGAAGCAGGTGTCTCGTCACGTATGGCGACCCATCACATTTGGCTACCGCTGGACTGCGCGTGCAAGACGCCGCCATTGGCGTTCCAACACTGTGGCGATCTGCGGTGGTGCAGAATTTTGTGGCCACAACCCCTAAGTCCAGGTTCAAGCCCCACCATCCAAGTGGACATAGAGTTAGAATATAATTATGCCGAGCCAAGAGGGGCTGTGCCCGAAGCGTGGCGAGCGAAGAGAGCCCGCGAGGGGCCCTGCGGCAAAGTGGTCTTACAACAGTGTTGGAACGCATATGGCGGCGGCGCGCATGCGCACTCCAGCGGGTAGCCAAATGTGATGGGTCGCCATATGTGACAAAACACAGGCAGCACTGCAGTGGGAGATGGAAGAGGATTGGTGTCTGCAATAAGACAGTACAGCTGGCCCTCCTCCTCAGCAGGTGCCTGGGCCCCCCCTTTTGAACTGATGGGGCCCGGGCCCAGTACAGGAGGGCTGGCTGTACTGACTTATCAGCGGCCCTGCATGCAACCAATGCTTGGCAGCACACATGAAAAGGCACATTAACCATAGCTCCCAACTGTCCCTGATTTCGAGGGACTGTCCCTTATTTTGAGCAATGCCCCTCTGCCCCTCATTCCTCCTCTTTTGTCCCTCATTTTGGTCTGATCTATATAGATGGGATGTATACAGGGCCAGTGCAAGACTCCAGAATGTCAGCGCAGTGTGTGGGGAACAGAGAAGCCATCAGAAATTTTTGGGCCCCTTACACAGCTTTAGGCCTGGGCCCAACCCTCTTACATCAGAGTTTACCCCTTTCATTAGGGTCCACAAAGTTGCCCCCCCCTTACATCAGGGTCCCATTAGTCCCCCCTTCTTAAATCAGGGTCCTCAGAGTCCCCCCCACTTACATCAGGGTCCCATTAGCCCCCCCTCCTTAAATCAGGGTCCTCAGAGTCCCCCCCCTTACATCAGGGTCCCATTAGTCCCCCCTTCTTAAATCAGGGTCCTCAGAGTCCCCCCCCCCCTTACATCAGGGTTCCCAGAGTTCACCCTTACAACAGAGACCCCACTTTCATTAGGATCCCCAAAGTCTTCCCTTACATTAGAATCCCAAAGTCCCCCCTTACATTAGGGTTCCCAGAGTCCCCCTGGCCGTGGCTGCGCCCTAGGCGGCTGCCTAGTTCGCCTAGTGGTAGCACCGGCCCTGGATGTATATAAAATTAACTTTTTAGCTCTCTAAAAGTGTTTTTCCAGCGCTAAACCTTTCATCCGATTTCTAAATTGCTCCATTTGTAAAGTCCAAAAGCCAATATAAAGGAATATTAGTGGTAAAAAAAATTACTCGTGGGTTTAACCAATCTTGTTTTTTTTTGTGCAATTCTCCTTTAAGGGGGCGTGGCAAGAGGCGTGTCCTATGCCTGCATACTTTTGCTGATAGGTGTCCCTCATTCCCATCTCAAAAAGTTGGGAGGTATAAATCAACACATATGTAAAAGTATGAATCCACCCTCCTTCGTGTAAAAATGGAGACGTGAGAATGTGGTCCTTATCAGAATTAAAGAGGAGGTCCAGTCAAAAAAAAAAAAAATAAATAAAAGTCAGCAGCTACAAATATTGCAGCTGCTGACTTTTAATTGGACACTTACCTGTCCCTGGGTCCAGCGATGCGGGGGATCGAAGCCCCACCCTTCCTGTGCCGAGGGGGAAGTGATGTCACTAGCCCAGGCACCGGAAGAGGCAGACTACGAGGGACCCCCTAGCAACAGGCATTTAGAGGTAAGTTAAAAAAAAAAAATATCCAAATTTTTTTTTTTTTTTTTTTTTAAGATTTTTCATGTATTTTTTTTTTTTTTTTTGGGTGGAACCCCACTTTAATTTCATATAAAAAAAACAGATTGGAATTCAATCTATAAGAAGTACTGCAAAGCAAATGTTTTCTTCTTGGAAAAAAATTAAAAAAGGTTGGATAGAAGCTGGCACCGCTGTATGCCCCATGTGGTCCGTTTCCGTGTATTGCGCTCCCCTATGTTACGAGAAGAGAGAAGGCACAAAGGATCCAATTAATGTCGAGTACCCAGTGAAACTTCCCCTACCCTTGAGTAGGTTCCAGATCTTCTCTGCACAATGACTCTCTTCCCTGATACTTTTAACTAATTGGCCTGCACCCTCGTTCCTTGGGAACACTCCATTAATCGGGTTTATTTGAAGTCTGAACACAGCCAGCAGCCAGAGTTGTTGTTCCCAGATTGCACGCCGGCCACATAATGCTGATTCCTTTCTTCTGCAAACATTTCGAGGACTGTGTCACTTCTCCTAAAGGTCTCCTCCAGGAATCATGCGATGCTTTGCATCATCGTGACTCAAGACAGCATTCTTTTTATTCATTTGTGAGTCAGAGAGGTATAAAAATACCTACACAATCATCATATAGTAAACAGATTTTTATGTTTGCATTACGTAGTTTTTTTTTTTTTTTTTCCACTGAGATTTTAAACTGAAGATAACTGAAATGAGAATATACAGTACAGTGGAACCTTGGTTTGCGAGTAACGCGGTTAACGAGCGTTTTGAAAGACGAGCAATTGTTTTTTTTTTTTAAATTCTGACTCGGTTTGCGAGTGTTGTCTCGCAAAACGAGCAGAATTCAAGCTAATGGACGGTGCAGTACCGCATTTGGCCAGAGGTGCGGGGGCGCCGGGGACACTCGGAACGGTCCGGAGCCGTTCGGAAATACTCGGAATGACTCAGAAATACTCAGAAACACTGGGAAATACTCAGTTCCCGAGTTTTTCCGAGGCTTTCCGAGCTGTCCCCGAGTATTCCCGAGGCTCTCTGGCGCCCCCCCCCCACCTCTGGCCACATGCAGTATTGCATGTAATAGAAGTCAATGCGGAACAAATTATCTTCGTTTCCATTGACTTCTATGGGGAAACTCACTTTGATATGTGAGTGCTTTGAATTACAAGCATTCTGCTGGAACGGATTATGCTCATAATCCAAGGTTCCACTATATATGTATTCTATCTATCTATCTATCTATCTATCTATCTATCTATCTATCTATCTATCTATCATTGGTGTGAGCAGCCTATTACATTAGGGTGGACGGTGTCAGTAGTTTTTTTTATTTTTATTATTTTTTTAATTATTTTTTGCAATATCATTTTTTATGAATTTTTTTTTTCCAATTTTTTTAGGAGCCCCATTATGGGGCTTTGGTGAAATATCAAGGGTGTAAACAGACCCCTGATGTCTCACTTTTGGGACCGAGTAAGAAACTGAGGACAGAGATTCCCCAGTCCCTTTCTCTGCGATGCCACTGGTCCCTGGTGTCTTCTGGGACCTGTGTGTCTCCCAGAAGACAGTGGGGGGGACAGAGAAGGCACCTGAAGTGGCGTGTAGATACCCGCGGGCGGCTTGGATATCTATGAAGTGTGAGTAAAATACCTGTATTAGACAGGTATCTGTTCCCCCCTCCCCCCTGAAAGGTGCCAATTGTAACACCGGAGGGGGAAGGGATTCCGAAAAGTTTTTGAAAAAATTTTTTGGGTGGAACTCCGCTTTAAGGTATGTATAAAGATTTTTTTTTCTTTTTAATGTCTGGAAGGGGGGCTTCCAGACAGTAACGTTATACTTTAAATATGCAACAACATGTTATATTAGCACTAAAATATTGCCTAAAATGAGTTGGTGGGATGTTAGTGATACAAGAATCCTTAAAGGATCAGCATAGTCATGTATAAAAATTACCACAAAGGGGGAAAAGATTGAATTATGATCCACTTTTCTTTCAGTCTCTCATAGTGGTCATGCAAATTGTTTTCTAAATGTAACTTTTATTTTTTTTCCTTTTTAAAAAAAAAATAATGGTTTATTCAGAGGATTTTATATTTAACTGTATTTTTCCTTTGGGTTCTCGAGTAGGTCGTGCTTGAAATTCTACCTTAGGGGATCTCCGCTTATCACTAAGTCTAATGTATCGGCCTTAAAATATTCATACAGCTTTCTTACATAGAGCAGAAACTAAAAAAGAAGCGAGCAAGCGGCCAGGCTAAACGTTTCCTTAGATGTGAACGTCCAATGATTGCAGAATGTTGTTCAGATAGTCAGCCATCAAACAAGTATAGTTATAATATGATATAAAGACAAGAGGGTTAGGAGCGTCCTGTTCCTGAGAGCTTACAATCTAAAGCCAAGGGCGAGTGGTACAACAGGTAATTGTGTGGGTAGGAGTTGTAAAAAATCCAGTTGTTAGCTAGATGTGGGATCGACTTGTCTGAAGAGATGAATTTTCAGGAATCGTCTAAAGCGGTGGTCTCCAAACTGCGGTCCGGGGGCCAGATGTGGCCCTTTTGTTTGCCCTTATCTGGCCCTTGGGACACTATTTCACCAACTGACACCAATGATGGGACACAATTAATCCCAATGACAATACCAACAATGGGGTTTTTATTCCCCCCCCCCTTTAAAGAGGAGCTCCAGCCCCCTCCCCCCACCAAAAAAAAAAAGACAAATACTGTAGCTGCTGACTTTTATTATTAGGGTACTTACCGGTTTCAGGCATCCAGCAGTGTCCTCACCCGAGCCAAGTCTTGAATCGGCTCTCAGGTGTTTGCACCGCCATCTTGGCTAAGGGAAACCGGCAGTGAAGCTTTGCAGCTTCACAGCCAGTTTCCTACTGTGCATGCTTTAACCATGCTGCGCTTTGTGGGCATCGGCGGGGACATCGGGCAGCGGCGGGGATCGGGGCATCGGCGGACATCAGGCTGCGGTGAGCATCGGGCAGCGGCTCCTGTATTTTCTCCTCCTCGCTTCCACAGTGCGTCTCCACCTCATCCTCCTAGGCGTTCAATAGGATAGCCTGTTCTTTCAGCCAATCGGGTAACGGGTATAAGACCCGCTGCCTGATTGGCCGGGAGGAGGATCAGTGTTGCAACAGCGAATGTTAATTCACTGTTGCAACACACATGGGTGGGCTCCAGTTGCAATGCTCTGTGTCCCGACCCCACCTTATTTTGAAGCCTATTAGAGACTCTGGCTCTAATCAGGTGCTTCAAACCCCCCCCCCACCTATCCCTGCCATAGGAATTCATGTGCCCGGTGTCCTGAAAGGGGTCGGGCTCATGGATAGGGAGGGCAATGGCATGGATGGGGGGGTGGCGCCCGTGCGTCCACAATGGACTGGCCGCCCCTGTAGGGTTGCCGCCTTTTCTTCAAGCCAAACCCTAACACTTTTGGCGGCACAGGGCAATTTTTTAATTCTTTTGCAGTAAACACTATAGGATTATAAAAGACCTGGGGCACATTTGGTTGCCCCAAGGGGAGTAGTAATGTAGCTCACAGAGTGCGCCAGTGGGTGTGGCCAAATTGCTCTTTGCTGCCATCATCACCCTACCCTTCAGTGATGCCAAACCTGCCCCCCAAACAGCAGCGGCAACAGATTTGTGTATGACTATCTCGGTTACTTGGGGAGCCCCAGCCTGGTCTGAATAATGTGTTTCAGGTGGACTGAAAATCCCGGACACATGATTCAAAACCCAAACTGTCCGGGTGAATCCTGGACAGGTGGCAACCCTACGCCCCTGATTTCCAACGCCACATTTTGATGAAAATGTAAAATGAGCCCTAAGGTTCCACAGAACCCTAATTAAGAATGGCCCACAGTAGACATGTGCACAGCCAAAAAAATTTGTTCATTTTCGTTTCATTAGTTTAATATTTTTTTCGTTTTTCGGGTCATTCGTTATGATCGCGATTCGTAAATTCGTTCATTCGTAAATTCGTAAATGCGTTCCAATCGTACATTCATACATTCGTAAATTCGAACATTCGTTCATTCGTACATTCGTACATTTTTACATTTGTACATTCGTAAATTCGTACATTCGTAAATTTGTAAATTAGAAAATTCGGAAATTTGTAAATTCGAAGTTTGAAAATCCAAAAACCCGAAAATTCACAAATCTGAAATAGTAACTACCGTATATACTCGAGTATAAGTCGTTCCGAGTATAAGTCGAGGCCCTAATTTACCACAAAAAAAAATGGGAAAAACGTATTGACCCGAGTATAAGACGAGGGTGAGAAATGCACAGCTACTGTAAGTGGAAAAGAGGGTCAACAATGCCCATTTGCAGCATCACTGTGCCCATTTGCAGCCATAGGTCCCCTGAACTTCAAACTCGGTAGTTAAGGGTTCCTAGATGCCCCCCCCTAGCTGCAGCCAAAATTTGGGGTCTCTGAACCCAAAGGGTCCCGAAATGACATTGCTGCAGATGGACACAGTTGACTGAATTTGGGGCCCCGTATCTCGGGGCCACTTAGTGCTAAGAACCCCAATTTTGGTGTGCAAACCCAGTGGAACTAGCACCATAAAATTTCCAAAGCTGGGGTTTCTAGCACCAAGTGGCCCCGAGATACAGGGCCCCAAAAATCAGTTCAGAAAATGTCAAGCACTTTTCTGCAGCAGAGAATGACATTTTCCAAACTGGTTTTTGGGCCCCGTATCTCAGGGCCACTTGGTGCTAGGAACCCCAGATTTGAATATGTTATGGTACCAGTTCAACTGGGTTTGCACACTAAATTTGGGGTTCCTAGCTCCAAGTGGCCCTGAGATACGGGGCCCCAAAGTCGGTTCAGAAAATGTCAAGCACTTTTCTGCAGGAGAGAATGACATTTTCTGAACCGATTTCGGGGCCCCCGTATCCCGGGGCCACTTAGTGCTAGGAACTTCAGCTTTGGATATGTTGTGGTACCAGTTCCACTGGGTTGGCACACCAAATTTGGGGTTCCTAGCCCCAAGTGGCCCTGAGATACGGGGCCCCAAATTCGGTTCGGAAAATGAAATTTCTTGCTGCAGAAAAGTGCTTGACTCCAGTATAAGTCGAGGGGGGCGCTTTCAGCACAAAAAAATGTGCTGAAAAATTCGACTTATACTCGAGTATATACGGTAACTATTAAATTATAGGTATTGTAATTTCCTTTCAAATTTGACTGTCAGTGAACGGAACAAATACGAATTTATCCGAAGTTACGAATTATCCAAAACGAATGCTGCATCTAAACAAATGGAACAGAACAAATTAATAATAAATAATAATAATAAAACGTTGTTATTATTATTATTGTTATTTATTATTATCAATTCATTACGTTCCATTCCCGTTTTTTCGGATCATTCATAACTTCGGATAAATTTGTATGTGTTACGTTCACTAACAGCCAAATTTGAAAGGAAATTACAATACCTATAATTTAAAAGTTACTAGTAATTACTAGAAGTTAAAGCGGGGGTCCACCTATCTATCTTTTTTTTGTTTTTGAGTTAATTCACAAACTTTTCTTCTCAGCATTACATACTCACATATTGTGTGTAATATGTCCGCCTGTGTCAGATTTCGTCGGAAAGAATAACTTATATTATTCACTGCAGGCAGTTTCCATCTTCATTGTGGGCATTTGAAGCCCACAAGCATTTATTTCCTGGATGTGGTGATTGCTGTGCTCCCAGCATTCACCGCTCGTTCCCGCACATGCTCAGTGGCATCCTGGGAAGCCTGAGACTAGCTCCCAGGAGTCTGGGAGAGGCTAGAAACACGCCTACTCCCATGGGAGGAGAACCAGGAAGTGCAAAGAGGAATAGAAAAATAAAAGGTAATTACGGCGATTTAAATTTTTTTTAAACGGCATGTCAGCATCTAGGCAAGGAAGAGAATACATACAGATATTGTTCAAAATTTGGGTGGAATCCCGCTTTAAGTTATTATTAGTTAACTATTATATCAGATTTCCGAATTTTTGAATTTACAAATTTACGAATTCACTAATTTACTAATGTACGAATGAACGAATGTACATTCGTAAATTACGAATGCCCGAATTTACGAATGTCCAATTTTATCGAATTTACGAATATTCAGAAAAAAATTCGTTAAGCGGGTTTTCGTTAATTCGGATATTCCCGAATTAACGAATTTGTCGAGATTCGTTAAAAAACGAATTCGGAACGAAACGAATTGCACATGCCTAGCCCACAGTAACAACGCTGTTCCTCCATAGATACAGTACAGTAGTATTAGTGACAGGGCCACCAGAGGGAAAACAGCTGAAACAAAAGAAAACTGATCCAGCCACCACATCTAGGGACCTATAATCTTCAACATTTTTAAATTTTCTGTTTCGAGGTTTAGATACGCTTTACCTAAACCCACCGAGAATTCCACCGTAATAAACAAAAACAACAAATTGCACGGCTGCTTGGACGCAAGGAGCAGCCGCTTTTCTCTCTTCTCTCCGCCAAATGAGACCATACAGCTGCGATCATTTTAAAAGGTCCACCGAGAGTGTTTACCGCAGTCAAGAAACCAAACACCTCTTCATTGTCTTTATTGACTGCTTGCATCCTGGTGATAGAAGCCACCTTCAATTATTCATGGACCATTTGGTGGAAATGTCCTGGAACAGGCGGCCAGTGTGAAACGGTAGACCTGCCTCTATTGCAGAACGCCGTTCACATGCTTGTATATTCAATCACGTGTCATGGAGAAAACCTGAGAACGTGTCTGTTTTATATTCTCTGGATTTCACATCCCCCTGGCTCTGGTGACCTCACAAGGCCTGGGATGGATGGATGCTTTAATAGCCCGGCTCCCGGTGAGAGAAGATGTATTGCTCAGCGGCGGCATCTAGGTTGCTGAAATAAAATGAGCCGAAGATGGATTGATGCTGTTTGAAGTTACGCAACTCTGAAGCTGCAAACCGTCCATAAATATAATCGATCACCGCTGCAAACTTAAAGGCAGCTACTCAAGAACAGATCTTCAATTTATTGGAACAGGATGGAAGGCCTGTATTGAACGTTTTCAGGAAAGTGTCCCGAACTGGTTTTTAAATAAATGATGAGGCCCATTTCGTATGGGCGATCCGATCAAGTCAGCTTTTCGGGGGGACTTGATTGGAAGCCCCATGTAAGTCTATGGGTGGCTGTATGTAAACAGATGTGCATCTTTTTACATCCAATTACCTCTGAGTTCGCTAGAGTTGCCACCTCATCCCTTTAAACCCGAACACATATGAATTACACGGGTTCTGTGGCTGATTAAGGTGGTAATTAAAGCGGGATTCCGGCGGTAAAAAAAAAAATTTAAAAGTCAGCAGCTACAAACACTGTAGCTGCTGACTTTAAATACCGTATTTATCGGCATATAACACGCACCCCAAGTTTAGGAGGGAATTTTAAGGAAAAAAACTTTTAGGAGGGAAGTTTAAGGGAAAAAAACTTACATTTAAATGCCCATCAATGCAGCCTCATCAGTGTCATTGAAGCCTTCTCAGTGCAGCCTTGTCAGTGCAGCCTTGTTAGTGCAGCCTTGTTAGTGCAGCCTTGCAGCCATGTCAGTGCAGCCTTGTTAGTGCAGCCTTGTTAGTGCAGCCTTCTCCAGTGTCCATTGCAGCCTTGTCCCAGTGCAGCCTTGCAATCCCTGCCGATCTCCGCTGATTTTTTCCGATCGCGCCGACATACACATCGGAGTGTACAGATTCAAATATGGTGCCGGAGGACTCGGCGGAGCAGAGCGAGCGCTGCAGAGATTTGAGGGACTGGGCGGAGCCGAGATACACATAGCCGAGTGTACTCGGCTCTTTTCGGCTGTGCTCACAGTCACACCCAGTCCCTCCGATCTCTGCGGTGCTCGCTCTGCTCTGCCGAGTCCTCCGGCGTCATATTTGAATCTGTACACTCCGATGTGTATGTCGGCGCGATCGGAAAAAATCAGCGGAGATCGGCGGGGATCGGCGTATAACACGCACCCACGATTTCCCCCTGATTTTAAGGGGAAAAAAAGTGCGTGTTATACGCCGATAAATACGGTAAGTACTTATCTGACCTGGGTGCCCGCGATGTCGGCCGCCCGAGGCCGACCCGTCCCTCGGCTCTCGGGTCGCGGCACCGCCATCCTAGGTAATGGAAACAGGCAGTGGAGCCTTGCGGCTTCACTGGCAGTTTCCTACTGCGCAGGCGCGAGCGGCGCTCTGTGAATGGCCCCCGTGTTGTTCTGGGAACACACACAGTTCCCAGAAGACAACGGGGCCGCTCACCGAGGAGCAGAGCACGCCGCGGTAAAGGAAGAGGCAGATTAGGAAGACTGCCTAGCAACAAGGGTTTAGGTAAGTTTAAAATTTTTTTTTTTTTCAAATGTTTTTTTTTTTAATGTTTTTAGGATTTTTGGTGAATTTTTTTTTTCAGGGTGGCCCTCCACTTTAAACTCACTTGGTGCCTTATGTGCAATAAATTAACCTCAGAACCCGTGTAATTCATATGTGTTCGGGTTTAAAGGGATGAGGTGGCAACCCTAGAGTTCACCCAGGTCAGAAAAAAAGGAAAAGGTTTGTGTGCTTTTCCATTTTTTTTTTTTAGATCTAAATGTGATGGATCGGAGGTAATCAAATGTAAATTACGTAAGTCCATTAACCTCTGGCTGCCCATAGACCTAACATAGGCATGGAAGGCTGCAGTTGGAAATGGTGGAAGTGGATGGAAATAGTGTACTAGTGAAATGTTTTTATTATGAGGTTGGTATATTCATTATTTAGACAGTTCCTTGAAAAGGTATTCATACCTCTTGAAATTTTCCACATTTTGTCACGTTACAACCAAAAACGTGGGATTTTATGTGATAGACCAACACAAAGTGGCCCATAATTGTGAAGTGGAAGGAAAATGATAAATGGTTTTCAACATTTTTTACAAATAAATATCTAAAAAGTGTGGCGGGCATTTGTCTTCAGCCCCCTTTACTCTGATACACCTAATTAAAATCTAGTGGAACCTTCAGAGGTCACCTAATTAGTAAATTAATACTAATTATAATATAATATAATATAAAATATAATTGTAATAAAATATAATACTAATTACCACCTGTGTGTAATTTAATCTCAGTATAAATACATCTGTTCTGAGAAGCTCTCAGGGGTTTGTTAGAGAACCTTAGTGTACAAACAGCACCATGAAGGCCAAGGAACACACCAGACAGGTCAAGGATAACGTTGTGGAGACATTTAAATCAAGGTTGGGTCATAAATAAATATCCCAAGCTTTAAACATCTCACGGAGCTCTGTTCAATCCATCATCTGAAAATGGAAAGAGTATGGCACAACTGCAAACCTACCAAGACATGGCCGTCCACCTAAACTGACCGGCCGGGCAAGAAGAACATTCATCAGAGAAGAGCCAAGAGGTCCATGGTAACTCTGGAGGAGCTGCTGAGATCCACAGCTCAGGTGGGAGAATCTGTCCACAGGACAACTATTAGTCGTGCTCTCCACAAATCTGCCCTTTATGGAAGAGTGACAAGAAGAAAGACATTGGTGAAAGAAAGTCATAAGAAGTTCCGTTTGCAGTTTGTGAGAAGCCATGTGGAGGACACAGCAAACATGTGGAAGAAGGTGATCTGGTCAGATGAGACCAAAATCGAACTTTTTGGCCTAAAAGCAAAACTCTATGTGTGGCAGAAAACTAACACTGCACATCACCCTGAACACACCATCCCCACCATGAAACATGGTGGTGGCAGCATCATGTTGTGGGGATGCTTTTCTTATTTTTTTATAACCTTACCATGCTTTAAAATTCTCCACAACTTTATCCCTGACCTGTCTGGTGTGTTCATTGACCTTCATGATGCTGTTTGTTCACTAAGGTTCTCTAACGAACACAAAGTTTATGGGTGGCTCAATGTAAACAGACGTGAATCTGTTTACATCCAATTACCTCTGAGTTTGCCCAGGTCAAAAAAAAAAAGGAAATGGCAGGGGCTAATATGTACAGTATGAATAGAATGTAAAGTCCTGCTAAAATTGTTGGAACTAAATACATTAATATTATTAAAAGATTATAAAATGTATTAAATTAACAATAACGTTCCTTTTTTTACTTTCCATTAAAGCAAAACTATATTCACATTGAGTATTCCTGATACTCACCACCGGCCACTGACATCTTCCGGCGGCCTGCTTCCGGGTCTCGAACGCCGGCTGCTGTCATTGGCCAGGCCAAGATGACATCACCCCCCACACATGTGCGGGAGTTCTGTCAGATTCGGCATTGCTGCGCTTGCACAACTTACTGTACAGAGGCAGACAGACAGGTAAGTAGCTTTAATGCAGAAGAGACAAAGCGTGTCTCTTCTGCATTAAAAATCCTGCCTGTTCGCCCATTTTCAATTAGGAACCTAAAGTTCCACTTTACATTCAAAGTGGTTGTAAACCATTACATATACCCAGTGAGGTGGCTGGCCTCAGGTGATACACAGAGATGAAACAAATCCTCCTACATAGGTTGTACCTGTTGATCTGCAGTCTTCTTGTCAGAAACCATGAAATCAGGCCAAGACAGAAGCACAGTTAAATCACACTTGTTTAATAATAAAAGTAAAAAGAACAAACGTAGTCAAAACATAGCCAGAGTTCAGTAACAAAAACGAATAGTCAGCCAAGACAGAAGACAGGGATCAATGTAGTGGAACAGCAAGCAGGATCTGGAGCCAGAAGGGATGTCAGCAAAGCAAGTCTTTTAACAGGAATGCAGGAGAGAGTCTTTGTGATGTTGACCAAGGCGAAGGCAGAGCTCCTCTGGGCTGGACGGCTTAAGTAGGCAGGACTGACGAGCAGGATATCATCAACAGCTGAGTAACTGTGGAGAGATAGGAGCTGCCAATTAGCCGACAGCTGAGCAGCCAGCTCAGAGAAGGAAGGGCTGAGCCCAGCCCTGACACTTCTCTTCTCTACACCCGTTCAAAGTCCAAGATTTATAAAGCATGACCGAGCTTTCAGAAAACAGAGGGTGGAGAGCTGAAGCTACACACTGCAGAGCTCAGTGAGGAGAGCTCTGAGAGCTGAAAAAAGGGAGACACACCTCCCTTCACACAGCACAAAAGAACAGAGCCCTGAGGCTGTTAATCACAGGCTGTGTGCTGGAACTCCCTCCCCTGTCACCTTTTTTCTTTTGGTGTCAGGAAAACTTGTCAGAAAGTATTTGTGGTGATAGCAGAAAACAAGGAAGCAGAGAGAAATTACACTTCGTGCTCTACAATGAGACAAGTACACCCTATAGAGGGATATTCTTTGTTCATATTTCATGTCTGAGGTGTACAACCGCTTTAACAAAACATTTCCCTTAAATGGTTGCAATGCAATTTAAGGTATACCTCAATGTTGCTTTTACTAATCGTTGTTATTGTTCAGTCGTTTAGTCGAGTCCGACTCTTCGTGACCTCATGGACCATAGCGCGCCAGGCTTTTCTGTCCTCCACTGCCTCCCAGAGCTTGCTTATTTTCATGTTCATTGTTTCAATGATCATATCTATCCATCTTGTTTTCTGTTGTCCTCTTCTACTTTTTCCTTCCATGTTTCCCAGCCTCAGGGTCTTTACCAATGAGTCCCCTCTTTGCATTAGGTGGCCAAAGTTTTTGAGTTTCAGCTTCAGGATCTGTCCCTCCAGTGAATATTTATGGTTGATCACCTTCAGGATTGACTGGTTTGGTCTTCTTGCCGTCCAAAGGGACTTTCAGGAGTCTTCTCCAAAACCATAGTCCAAAAAGCATCAATTCTTCGGCGTTCCGCCTTCCTTATGGTCCAACTTTCACAGCCATAGGTTTCTACTGGGAATACCATAGCTTTGACTTTACGGCACTTTTTCGGTAGGGTGATGTCTCTGCTTTTTATAATGTTGTCTAGGTTTGCCATTGATTTCCTCCCAAGAAGCAAGCATCTCTTAAATTAATGGCTTCAGTCACCGTCTGTCGTGATCTTGGAGCCTAGGAAGATAAAATCTGTCACTGTTTCCATTCCTTCTCCTTCTATTTGCCAAGGAGTGATGGGACCGGTTGCCATGATCTTAGTTTAGTAAATGTTCAATTTCAGGCCAGCTTTTGCGCTCTCCTCTTTTCACCTTATTTCTTTCACCACCTTTTACTAATTACACAGAGTATAAACTGGAAAAGGCTCGTGTCGCCCACCGTTGGGTGGAGTGTGTCGGCCAGACGTTGACTATCTTTACCAAAGCTGTACTAAAAAAGGGGCGTCTGCAAACTCTGCAACACATACAGTATCTCACAAAGGTGAGTACACCCCTCACATTTTTGTAAATCTTTTATTCTATCTTTTCATGTGACAACACTGAAGAAATGACACTTTGCTACAATGTAAAGTAGTGAGTGTACAGCTTGTATAACAGTGTAAATTTGCTGTTCCCTTAACAGTGGCGGCTGGTGCTCAAAATTGTTGGGGGGGCACAAACTGAAAAATTCTGAAAACAAACCCATCAATTGCAGCCTCACTGTGCCCATCAAATGCAGCTACTGTGCCCATCAAACGCAGCCACTGTGCCCATCAAACGCAGCCACTGTGCCATCAATCGCACTCACTGTACCATCAAACGCAGCCACTGTGCCATCAAACGCAGCCACTGCGCCCATCAATTGCCGCCACTGTGCCTATCAAACGCAGCCACTGTGCACATCAAACGCACTCACTGTGCCATCAAACGCGCTCACTGTGCTATCAAATGCAGCCATTGTGCCATCAAACGCAGCCACTGTACCATCAAACGCAGCCACTGTACCATCAAACGCAGCCACTGTACCATCAAACGCAGCCACTGTGCCCATCAATTGCTGCCACTGTGCCCATCAAACGCAGCCACTGTGCCCATCAAATGCAGCCACTGTGCCCATCAAACGCAGCCACTGTGCCATCAAACGCACTCACTGTGCCATCAAACGCAGCCATTGTGCCCATCAATTGCTGCCACTGTGCCCATCAAATGCAGCCACTGTGCCATCAAACGCAGCCATTGTGCCCATCAATTGCTGCCACTGTGCTCATCAAACGCACTCACTGTGCCATCAAACGCAGCCACTGTGCCCATCAATTGCTGCCACTGTGCCCATCAAACGCAGCCACTGTGCCATCAAATGCCACCACTGTGCCCATCAAATGCCGCCACTGTGCCCATCAATCGCAGCCACTGTGCCCAAACGATGCCACTGTGCCCATCAAACGCCGCCACTGTCCCATCAAATGCTCACACTGTGCCATCAAATGCTCCCACTGTGCCCATCAAATGCTGACACTGTGCCCCCCCACCTGCCGTCTGCCCGGCACTTACCCTGTCTTGGTGGGGCAGCGGGTGACAGCGGCAGGCAATGTCCTCCATGCTTGCCCCTCCATGCTCCTCCCATGTCCTGGATATCTTCTCCCATTCTCTCCTCCTGTCCTCTCCTATGATCGGACGCCTGATAGGCATCCAATCACAGAGCCTGTCGTTTCAGGCAATCAGGTGACGGGTAACAGACCCGAGCACCTGATTGGCGGAGAGGCGGTTCAGTGTTAGGAAAGCGAATATTCATTCGCTTTTCTAACACAGCTGGGTGAACTACGAGCGCCAAGCATGGCGCTTGCTTTTTACCTATTTGGACGCCTATTTGAGCCTATGGCTCTAATCAGGTGCTTAAAAAACACCTCGCCGCTGTAATTCAGGTGCCCGGCTCCCGAAAGGGGGCCGGGTGCCTGAATAGGGGGTGGCAGCGGAAGCCATGGAGAGATTCATGCAATGCATGAATCTATCTATTGGTGATAGAGGGGGTGGCTGGAGAGACGATGGATGCACCGCCAATGCCCCTCAAAATAACTCATGTGACTCGTTAGTGTTACAAGGTCTCAGGTGTGAATGGGGAGCAGGTGTGTTAAATTTGATGTTATCACTCTCACTCTCTCATACCGGTCACTGGACGTTCAACATGGCACCTCATGGCAAAGAACTCTCTGAGGATCTGAAAAAAAGAATTGTTGCACCACATAAAGATGGCCTAGACTATAAGAAGACCCTCAAACTGAGCTGCAGCACGGTGGCCAACACCATACAGCAGTTTAACAGGACAGGTTCCACTCAGAACAGGCCTCACCATGGTCGACCAAAGAAGTTGAGGTCACGTGCTCAGCGTCATATCCAGAGGTTGTCTTTGGGAAATAGACGTATGAGTGCTGCCAGCTTTGCTGCAGAGGTTGAAGGGGTGGGGGGTCAGCCTGTCAGTGCTCAGACCATACGACGCACACTACATCAAATTGGTCTGCATGACTGTCGTTTCAGAAGGAAGCCTCTTCTAAAGTTGATGCACAAGGAATCCCGCTAACAGTGTGCTGAAGACAAGCAGACTAAGGACATGGATTATTGGAACCATGTCCTGTGGTCTGATGAGAATAAGATAAACTTATTTGGTTCAGATGGTGTCAAGCGTGTGTGGGGGCAACCAGGTGAGGAGTACAAAGACAAGTGTGTCTTGCCTACAGTGAAGCATGGTGGTGGGAGTGTCATGGTCTGGGGCTGTATAAGTGCTGCCGGCACTGGGGAGCTGCAGTTCATTGAGGGAACCATGAATGCCAACATGTACTGTGACATACTGAAGCAGAGCATGATCCCCTCCCTCTGGAGACTGGGCCGCAGGGCAGTATTCCAACATGATAACGACCCCAAACACACCTCCAAGATGACCACTGCCTTGCTAAAAAAACTGAGGGTAAAGGTGATGGACTGGCCAAGCATGTCTCCAGACCTAAACCCTATTGAGCATCTGTGGGACATCCTCAAACAGAAGGTGGAGGAGTGCAAGGTCTCTAACATCCACCAGCTCCGTGATGTTGTCATGGAGGAGTGGAAGAGGACTCCAGTGGCAACCTGTGAAGCTCTGGTGAACTCCATGCCCAAGAGGGTTAAGGCCGTGCTGGAAAATAATGGTGGCCACACAAAATATTGACAGTTTGGACCCAATTTGGACATTTTTCACTTAGGGGTGTACTCACTTTTGTTGCCAGCGGTTTAGACATTAATGGCTGTGTGTTGAGTTATTTTGAGGGGGCAGCAAATTTACACTGTTATACAAGCTGTACACTCACTACTTTACATTGTAGCAAAGTGTCATTTCTCCAGCGTCGTCACATGAAAAGATAGAAGAAAATATTTACAAAAAATGTAAGGGGTGTACTTACTTTTGTTAGATACTGTAGATATACACATACAGTAACATTGTTTTTTTTTTTATGCATCGCCTAAAATTAACCAGAACATAAAAAAATTCCAGAGTTTGTTGCCCCATTAGGTTTGCTGTCCTGTCCCCCATGCAGGCCCTTAGCATAGGAGAAGCTAGAGAGGTCCTCTGACTTGTCTTTGGTTATTCTGGCAATTAAAGGGTAGTATGGGAAGGATGAAGTGTAACATGAGCGCGCTTTGTGTTGCTGCTGTGCATTGTGAGTTGTATTTGCTGACGTTGTCATACCGATATATTTCAGGCGTGGTGCCTGGCAGTACAGTTTCAGCAGGTGACGGTTGAGTCATTAGGTCTCGGGGAAGGAATCTCCTAGTAAAAGCTGATGTAATCCTACTATGGATCACAAGCAAACTCCGGCTAGGTCATCATTTCACCTGTTAGTTTTTTTTTTTTCTTCTTTTTTTTTTTATGTTCTCCAATATGCCTTTCTATAAAACAAACACTCCACACAAAGGAAACAATAACCTGTGAAATCAATCCAAACCCCTTGGTGTAAAGCAGAAGTCCTAGGCAGGTAGGTCTACAGGCGTCCTACTTCTTATGTTGGCTTTGCTGTTGAGCATCATCATGACAACGCACTTCCGGAATGCCCTTTGTTGCTGGTTACCTAATCTTCCAGAACAGGGGTGTTAAACTCAGTTTCATCATGGGCCTAGGGTTGCCACCTCATCCCTTTAAACTCAAAACACATATTAATTACACAGGTTCTGCGGCTGATTAAGGTGGTAATTAAACTCACTTGGTGCCTTATCTGCATTTAATTAGCCTTAGAACCTGTGTAATTCAAAGGTGTTTGGGTTTAAAGGGATGAGGTGGCAACCCTAAATGGGCCACATCAGCAGCATGGTTGCTCTCAAAGGGCCAGTCATAGGTGCCTGGACACACCCTAAACACCCCATGTGGCACCGATTTCCCCTGCTGCCTGGACTGCTGTGTCATTTCCCGAGACCTTCCTTTTGTGAATGAATACAGTGAGTGATCAGTACTGTGATCATACATAACTGAAGCATAATAAACTGTGTTAAATATACACACACACACACAGGAATGTGTGTTTGAGCTTTGGAGTGCACACCCTAATGCAGTAGGCTGCGCACACCTATGGGGCCAGTTGTATCTGGGGTGCACTACGTACAGTGCAGGGCTAAGGAGTGCGTTGCGTACAGGGCTCAGGAGCTGTGTACAGAGTGCAAAGGTCAGGAGTGCGCTATGCACAGTTCAGGGGTGTGCTATGTACCGAGTTCAGTTCAGGGATGTGCTATGTACAGAGTGCAGGGTTCAGCAGTGCATTACGTACAGAGTTCCGGAGTACGGTGTCTACCGAGTGCAGGGTTTAGGGGTGCATTATGTACAGAGTGCAAGGTTCAGGAGTATGTGCTATGCACAGAGTTCAGTTCAGAGGTGCACTATGTACAGAGTACAGGGTTGAGCAGTGCATTACGTACAGAGTTCAGGAGTACGGTGTCTACCGAGTGCAGGGTTTAGGGGTGCATTATGTACAGAGTGCAAGGTTCAGGAGTATGTGCTATGCACAGAGTTCAGTTCAGAGGTGCACTATGTACAGAGTGCAGGGTTCAGCAGTGCATTACGTACAGAGTTCGGGGGTGTGCTGTGTGCAGAGTACAGGGTTCAGTAGTGCATTATGTACAGAGTTTAAGAATACGCTAGGTACAGAGTGCAGAGTTTAGGGGTGCGTCATGTACAGAGTACAAAGTTCAGAAGTGTGTGCTATGCACAGAGTTCAGTTCAGGGGTGCGCTATGTACAGAGTGCAGGGTTCAGCAGTGCATTACGTACAGAGTTCGGGGGTGTGCTGTGTACAGAGTGCAGGGTTCAGCAGTGCATTACGTACAGAGTTTAGGAGTACGGTGTCTACCAAGTGCAGGGTTTAGGGGTGCGTTATGTACAGAGTGCAAGGTTCACGAGTATGTGCTATGCACAGAGTTTAGTTCAGAGGTGCACTATGTACAGAGTGCAGGGTTCAGCAGTGCATTATGTACAGAGTTCAGGGGTGTGCTGTGTACAGAGTGCAGGGTTTAGGGGTGCACTACACACAGCGAGAAACCCCAACCCCCCAAAGCTTCCTTGAATCTTTCACTCCTACCTGGCCTGGCTCCAGTACCTCCCTGTGTGGGCGGCTCTGCTTCACCTTGCAGGGGGATGGTTCTCTGTCTCAGATTCTGGAGATCTTCCCCCCCCCCCCCGTGAGTGCATGCAGGGATCTGTTAGTTCTGGAGCAAGGCTTTCCCACTGGGAGCAAAGCTGTGTACAGCACTGCATGACCGCGCAATCGTCAGTTAAAGTAACACAGTACCGTATCGCAAAAAATTGGCCTGGTCATGAAGAGGGTAAAACTTTCCAGGGGTTAAGGTGGACAAATAAATAATTTAAAAAAAATTCCCATAGTTTGTAGACGCTGTATCAATATACGCTTATTGGGATTTTTTTTTTACTAAAAATGTGTAGCAGAATACGTATTGGCCTAAATGTTTGAAGATATTAGATTTTTTTCAAATTTTTTTATTGGATATGTTTTCCCAGATAGCAAGGATAACTTGCCACAAATATGTGGCAGTGTTGAATTGTAAGTCTTGTTATCTTGCTGCACATTTTTACTATCATGTTGTACACTTGCGGAGCACGTGAAGCACAAGTTCTAGTTGGCACTTTTCCAATTTGTAGCAAATTTGCTTGGCAAGTCTCCAGCAAGAGCAAAGTTGCAGTGGTGAGTCTACAGAAAGAGCTCTGCAAGTCACAGTGACCCCCTGTGGTGGGGTGACTATTGCACAACATAACTGAACCAGAGCTTGCAGCAGACTTGCAGAATGTTTTCAAAGAAAGTTGATCTGGAGTCATGCAATCAGTGGCGGCCCGTGCATTTTGGGCACACGGGCTCCACCTCCCCATCCATGCGCCCGACCCCTTTCAGGATGCCAGACGCATGGATTCCCATGGCAAGGGTGGTACATTTTTGAAGCACCTGATTAGAGCCTTAGGCTCTAATAGGCTTCAAAATAGGGTGGGTTCGGGGTGCAGAGAGTGCGCCCTGATCCCACCCAATTGTGTGACGATAGCGAATTAATTTTCGCTATTTTCACACTAACCTTCCTCCCCACTAATCGGGAGGCAGGGCGTCAGACCACCCTATTGGATGCCTGGCACTTAGGAAGAGGAGCGGAGGAGACACACGCTGGAGCGGAGGTCGTCGCCGCTCTGGTGCACTTGGAGAGGAGCTGCTGCCTGGCGGTAAGTGCCAGGGGACCTGTCAGAGCCGCGTGCGTGGGGGGGGGGGTTGGGGGTGCTGCCAGAGCCGCAAGCCCTGTGATGGGGGGGTTGGTGGGCACAATGGCTGCATATGATGGGCACAAGTGTCTGCATTTGACGGGCACAAGTGGCTGCATATGATGGGCACAAGTGGCTGCATATGATGGGCACAAGTGGCTGCTTTTGATGGGCACAGTGGCTGCGTTTGATGGGCACAGTGGCTGCGTTTGATGGGCACAAGTGGCTGCATTTGATGGGCACAGTGGCTGCATATGATGGGCACACATGGCTGCATATGATGGGCACAATGGTTGCATATGATGGGCACAAGTGGCTGCATATGATGGGCACAAGTGGCTGCATTTCATGGGCACAGTGGCTGTATATGATGGGCACAGTGGCTGCATATGATGAGCACACGTGGCTGCATATGATGGGCACAATGGTTGCATATGATGGACACAGTGGCTGCATATGATGGGCACAATGGCTGCATTTGATGGGCACAGTGAGGCTGCAATTGATGGGGGGGGGGGGGTTCAGTATGGTTGCACCCCCCCTAAAAAAAATTTTGAGCACCAGCCGCCACTGCATGCAATGCGAACTTGCTGCAATTGTGCAACAAATTTGTGAAGCCTGGCAAATCTAGCAAGAGCTTAGCAAGTCATTCTCAAACTCGCAGCTCATCAATTGCTTGCTATCTGTGTGTATTCATGGCAAGGGTGGTACATTTTTGAAGCACCTGATTAGAGCCTTAGGCTCTAATAAGCTTCAAAATAGGGTGGGTTCGGGGTGCAGAGAGTGCGCCCTGATCCCACCCAATTGTGTGACGATAGCGAATTAATTTTCGCTATTTTCACACTAACCTTCCTCCCCACTAATCGGGAGGCAGGGCGTCAGACCACCCTATTGGATGCCTGGCACTTAGGAAGAGGAGCGGAGGAGACACACGCTGGAGCGGAGGTCGTCGCCGCTCTGGTGCACTTGGAGAGGAGCTGCTGCCTGCCGGTAAGTGCCAGGGGACCTGACAGAGCCGCGTGCATGGGGGGGGGGGGTTGGGGGTGCTGCCAGAGCCGCAAGCCCCGTGATGGGGGGGTTGGTGGGCACAATGGCTGCATATGATGGGCACAAGTGGCTGCTTATACTGGGCACAAGTGTCTGCATTTGACGGGCACAAGTGGCTGCATATGATGGACACAAGTGGCTGCATATGATGGGCACAAGTGGCTGCTTTTGATGGGCACAGTGGCTGCGTTTGATGGACACAAGTGGCTGCATTTGATGGGCACAGTGGCTGCATATGATGGGCACAGTGGCTGCATATGATGGGCACACATGGCTGCATATGATGGGCACAATGGTTGCATATGATGGGCACAAGTGGCTGCATATGATGGGCACAAGTGGCTGCATTTCATGGGCACAGTGGCTGTATATGATGGGCACAGTGGCTGCATATGATGAGCACACGTGGCTGCATATGATGGGCACAATGATTGCATATGATGGACACAGTGGCTGCATATGATGGGCACAATGGCTGCATTTGATGGGCACAGTGAGGCTGCAATTGATGGGGGGGGGGTTCAGTATGGTTGCACCCCCCCTAAAAAAAATTTTGAGCACCAGCCGCCACTGCATGCAATGCGAACTTGCTGCAATTGTGCAACAAATTTGTGAAGCTTGGCAAATCTAGCAAGAGCTTAGCAAGTCATTCTCAAACTCGCAGCTCATCAATTGCTTGCTATCTGTGTTATAGCAGAAAGTAAAAAATATTGTTTTTTTTTTTTTTAAATTGTCCGCCTTTTTTTGTTTATAGCACAAAAATAAAAACTTCAGAGGTGATCAAATACCACCAAAAGAAAGCTCTATTTGTAGGAAAAAAAGACACATTTTATTTGGTTACAGCGTCGCACGACCGCGCAATTGTCAGTTAAAGCGACGCAGTGCCTTATCCCAAAAAAAAATGGCCTGGTCATGAAAGGGGGTAAATCTTCCAGAGGTCTAGTGGTTAAAGGGATTGTAAACCCTCAAGGTTTTTCACCTTAATGCATTCTATGCATTAAGGTGAAAAACCTCCTTTAGTGTAGCAGACCCCCAGTGCCCCTGTTTTACTTACCTGAAACTGGTCTTTCCCGCGCTGGGAACTAGCACATCAGCTCCAGCTGGTGTCTCGTGTCCTGATTGGATAGATTGATAGCAGCGCAGCCATTGGCTCCCACTGCTGTCAATCAGATCCAATGACGCGGGCGCCGGGGGGCGGGGCCGACTCCTGCTGTCTGTGTCAGCAGAACACAGAAGTGTGCCCTCACGAGTGCCCCGGGGGTGAGTGCTTCTCCGATGGGGCACTCGAGAAGAGGAGGAGCGCCGTTGAAGGACCCCAAAAGAGGAGGATCATGGGCCATTCTGTGAAAAACCAACTGCACAGAGGAGGTAAATTTGACGTTTTTTTTTTGTTTGTTTTTTAATTTACCTTTAGATATCCTTTAAAGCGGAGTTCCACCCACATTTTTCACTCCTCACCATGCAGCACTAATGTGCATCCTTAAAATGAATTGTCAATTTATTTTATTTTTTTTCCGTTCACTTACCTGATTTAAGCCTATATCTAATTTCTCTTCCTCCTCTAGGAGGCTGCAGCCGTGGACGTAATTTCCGGTTTTGCATTTGCTCCTGGGAGATCTTTGTCAGCTTGGCATGCAACTTCTCCAGCAACATTTAACACTGGCGACTATGGAAATTCTTGGTCAGCTTGGCATGGCGCGGCTCCAGTAACATTTAAAGAGGAAGTAAACCCTGGTGGGTTTTGCTTCCTCTTTATTTCCCTGCAAAGGTAAAGCATAATGGGCTACTCGTAGCCCATTATGTGTCACTTACCTGAAACCGAAGCCTGCGATGTCACTGCTGTCCCCACTAGCAGCAAGCGTCCATCTTCAACCCCTCTTCCTTCCGGGGCCACGAACTCTGGCTCTGTGACTGGCCGGAGTCACGTGACGTCACTCCCGCGCATGCGCGCGGAAGCTGTCAGTCACGGCATAACCCCTATTAGAAACAGCATGATGTGCCCTTTCTAAAGTGCGCATGCGCCGTAGACATCTGTCTGTCTGTCATCGGCCATTGGCTTTTTTCTACATATCTCTTAAACCATGGAGGTTTAGGAGATATTTCAAGCACCTACAGGTAGGCTTACCTGTAGGTAAAAGTGGTTGTACAGGGTGTACAACCACTTTAACATTGGCGTCTATGGAAATTCTTGGTCAGCTTGGCATGGCGCGGCTCCAGTAACATTTAACATTGGCGCCTATGGAAATTCTTGGTCAGCTTGGCATGGCGCGGCTCCAGTAACATTTAACATTGGCGTCTATGGAAATTCTCGGTCAGCTTGGCATGGCGCGGCTCCAGTAACATTTAACATTGGCGCCTATGGAAATTCTTGGTCAGCTTGGCATGGCGCGGCTCCGGTAACATTTAACATTGGTGCCTATGGAAATTCTTGGTCAGCTTGGCATGGCGCGGCTCCGGTAACATTTAACATTGGCGCCTATGGAAATTCTTGGTCAGCTTGGCATGGCGCGGCTCCAGTAACATTTAACATTGGCGTCTATGGAAAATCTTGGGCAGCTTGGCATGGCAAGCTGACCAAGATATCACCGCACTGCACATGCGCGAGATCGGCAGGTGTATGCTGGGTAGCCAGCATGCACGGAATCCAGAAAGAAGGACACTGTGGCTTCAGATGCCCACACTGGAGATGGCCGCGCTGTGCAGAAACTTCACAAACGAAGAAAACAATGCTGCACAGATAGAAAACCGGGCATAGTTTACAGCAGTGGTTCTCAACCCTGTCCTCAAGTACCCCCAACAGGCCGTGTTTTGGGAATTTCTCTTAGATAAAATAGCTGTCCAAAATACCAAGCCATTGGCTCTGATTTAAAGCACCTGTGCAAGATAAAGGAAAACCTGCAAACATGGCCTGTTGGGGGTATGTGAAGACTGAGGTTTAGAACCACTGGTTTACAGCAGTGGTCACCAACCCTGTCCTCAGGGCCCACCAACAGGCCAGGTTTGCAAGATAACTGAAATACATCCCAGGTGATATCATTTGCTGCTCAGTGATTGCAGTATTCTAGTCTGCATCTCCCCTAAGGTAATACATAAAACCTGGCCTGTTAGTGGGCCCTGAGGACAGGAGTTGAGAACCACTGGTTTACAGCATACCTTTGTTACATTTCACGAGGCATGAGTGTTCTAGGGGTATTTTTGATCTTAAAAATCATATTTTGGCCGGAACTCCGCTTTAAGGAAACCCTATAGGGAGATATGTGAGTTGCCTTTACCGGCCTCCTTTGAAAATGCTAGCTGCCTGGCTGTCTCTGGCTTTCATGTTTTCTAGCAGCATAGCTGAACTTCTGTATAAAGTCAGCTGGGGACGAAGTTCATCTGGTCTGAGAAGTGTGCGGTTTAGACGGGCTGAGAAATTATTTCCAAACCACGAGAACCCTTACAGACTGCTTCTGAAGCAGTTATTTATAATTAAATACCTTAAAAAAAAAAAAAAAAAACAGCACATGCGTATGACTGGCCTCCGTGGAAAGGAAAAGCAGAAATGTCAGTTGTTATTACACAAAGTCCCCCTAATGTCTTTATGTCAGTAGTAGTGGCAGTCTTCGCTCGGTAAATGGGAAGTTCCCAGGTAATGCACACGTTGCGGCTTGTTGCTGGGGCCTGCCAGGTTTCGCTTGAAAACCGACGGCGGTAACTGTGGTTACCGAAACAGGACATGTGGAAACTTTGCCTTCTATGACTTACGTCTGTTATGGCGGCGATTTCTTTTTCCCAGCAGGGAGAGCATGCAGTCTCTGCTTGAAAGGTTCTAAGGAAATGGAAAAATAAAAAATGCACAATAAATTATCTTCAAAAGATTCGTTTTTGAAGCTACTATAAAGGCATGCCAAATCGGCATTGCAGCAAGCGCTAATTAAAGCGGTTGTATACCGCAGGACGTTTTTTTCCCTTGGAAGGTAAAGTCATAATGTGCTAGTATGCATTGCATACCAGCACATTATGTGAAACTTATCTTAAAACGAAGCCGCGATGTCAGCGCTGCAGCCGCTTCCATCTCCGTCCGCCTTGCTTCCGGGTTCGCGGGCTCCGGCCAGGGCCGTCTTTAAGGCAGGGCAAAAGGGGCAGCTGCCCTGGGCCCTGTCGTTGTTGTGGGGCCCAAAGCAGCTGCCTCATACTTGCCAACTATCCCAGTTTAAATTCCCTTCGTCTCTTGAAGTTTTAGTCCTGTGCTGTGTCCCGATATCTCAGTGTGAAGTGCTGCTATTAATGCTGCCCAGCTTTGCCCTATTGTTGTGTACAGATGACTTACCTGCAGACCCCGTGTTTACATGTAAATAACCATCATATGTAAATAACAGCAGCATTCATATGTAATCAGCTTAGGCCGGCTGAATTGATATGTAAATAAAGGCGGCATTCATATGTATATAATGCCCCCCTGAAGTGAGGAGAAGATGTGCTGTAACCTTTAGCAACCAGTGAGCAGTATTACTGTACAGCAATCGCCAGCAACCAATCAACAAGCAGAAATCATGTGCTGTAACCTCTAGCAACTAATCAGTGAGCCTTATTGTGTACTGTAACCTCTAGCAACCAGTCAGTAAGCGGTAATGATATGCTGTAACCTCTGGCAACCAATCGCAATCGCTGCCTGATCTGATACAGTAAACTGATTTTAAGTCTAGCTGCTATTTATTGTATGTCTCAGAGCAGGTAGAGAGTAAAATTGAATTGGGGGGGGGGGGGCCCAAGAAATTTTTTGCCCAGGGTCCAATCAATATTAAAGACGGCCCTGGATCCGGCTCTGTGACTGGCCGGAGCCGCGATGACGTCACCCTGTTCGCGGCACAGGCCTGGCAAGGAACAGCACGGGTGGCCGTTCCTTCAGAGCGCATGCGCCAGTGATGTCACTGGCTGCATGACATGTAAATATCTCCGAAGCGGTGCACGTTTCGGAGATATTTCCACTACCTATAGAAACCAGTAAAGGAAGTTTACTTTCTCTTTAACCTCTTCAGCTCCGGAAGGTTTACCCCTCCTTCATGGCCAGGCCATTTTTTGAGATACAGCACTGCGTTACTTTAACTGACAATTGCGCGGTCGCGCGACGTTGTACCCAAATAAAATTTCTGTCCCCCCCCCCCACAAATAGAACTTTCTTTTGGTGGTATTTGATCACCTCTGCGTTTTTTTTTTTGTTTTTTTTTGCGCTATAAACAACAAAATAGGCCGACAATTTTTATTTAGGAAAAAAAAAAACAATATTTTTTTACCTTCTGCTATAAAACATATCCAATAAAAAAAAAAAATTAAAAATCAAATTTCTTCCAAAATTCAAACCAATATGTGCTCGGCTACATATTTTTGGTAAAAAAAAATTCCAATCAGCGTACTATATTGATTGGTTTGCGCAAAAGTTATAGCGTCTACAAACTATGGGGTAGATTTATAGGATTTTTGTTTATTTCAGCGATTTTTAGTGGGGCTGCGATATTGCGGCGGACGAATCGGACACTAAGTGACACTTTTTAGGGACCAGTGACACTAATACGGTGATCAGTGCTGAAAAAAAAAAGCTCTCTCTCACTCTCTTTCATGCTGCCCAAGCCAACACTAACAATCCCCCCCTCCCCCGCCACATACACAGACAGGAGAGGAGATAGGGCTCGATCTGCTCCTCTTCCTTCCGCCCCCCACCCGTCTGTGTCGCCCCACCCACACTCCAATCCCTGGCGCTGTGCCTCAGAAAAGGAAAGTGGGGGCCGGAAATTTGAAGTCCAGCAGCCTCAGATACATCTGGATGAGAGGTGCTGAATGCCAAGGGGTGAGTGAGCTCACCATCCATCCCTGTCTGTGACTGAAGTCTCCCCCTCTCCCCCGTTATCTCTCTTGCCTCTGAGTGAGTACACTAAGGGAAATCAGGGTTCCCAGAGCACCCCTTACATCAGAGTTCCCCTTTACATCAGAAGCCACAGTGTTCCCCCTTACATCAGAGTCCTCTCCATGCATCAGAGTTCCCAGTGTTCCCTGAGCATCCCTTATGTCAGAGTCCCCAGAGTTCCCCCTTACATCAGAGTCTGCAGAGTCCCCCCTTACAGTATAGGGGAACTCTGCGGGTTCGGACGTAAAAGGGGAACTCTGCGGGTTCAGACGTAAAAGGGGACTCTTGTGATTATTATTAATATTATTTCAGGTACTTATATAGCGCCGTCAATTTACGCAGAGCTTTACATATACATTGTACATTCACATCAGTAATTACCTTCATATGATTAGAAATGGTATTTAATTGCAAAATATACAGTAAGTATAGTTTATACTATAAAAACAAAAATTGCTGTGCGCCGCTAAGACCCCTTTCACACCGGGGCGTTTTTCAGGCATTTTTCAGGCGCTTCAGCGTTAAAAAAAAGCGCCTGTAAAGCGCCTGAAAGAAGCCTCATCTCCAATCCCAATGTGAAAGCCCGAGTGCTTTCACACTGGGGGCGCAGCGCTGGCAGGGGGCCAAAAAAAGTCCTGCAAGCAGCTTCTTTGCAGCGATTTCGTGTTTTTTGCCACCGGGCTGGGTGCGCCGATGGACCGAGCCCTTTCACACTGCCAGCGCCCGAAAAACGCCTGAAAAACGCCCCGGTGTGAAAGGGGTCTTAAGCAGTGCTTTACCAGCGCTTTTCGGGCGCTGGCAGTGTGAAAGGGCTCGAGCTTTCATATCGGGATTGCAGATGAGGCTTCTTTCAGGCGCTTTACATGCGCTTTTTTTTAACGTTAAAAGCCCTTTCACACTGGGGCGGTTTGCAGGCGCTATTGCGCTAATAATAGCGTCTGCAAACCGACGCGAAAGTGCCTCTGCTTTCATTCCAGTGTGAAGGCCCCGAGGGCTTTCACACTGGAGCGATGCGCTGGCAGGACGGTAAAAAAAGTCCTGCCAGCAGCATCTTCGGAGCGGTGAAGGAGCGGAATGTATACCGCTCCTTCACCGCTCCTGCCCATTGAAATCAATGGGACGGCGCGGCTATACCGGCGGCAAAGCGCCTCTGCAGAGGCGCTTTGCGGTGGTATTTAACCCTTTCTCGGCCGCTAGCGGGGGGGTAAAACCACCCCGCTAGAGGCCGAATACTGACGGTAAAATGACGCTAATAATAGCGGCGTTTTACCGCCGACGCCGCCCCCGCCCCAGTGTGAAAGGGCTCTAAAGCGCCTGAAAAATGCTCCATGTGAAAGGGCTCTAAAGTGTTCGGGTTTGACTTGAAGAAAAGGTGGCAACGCTAGGTGGGGGACAGGTACCACCTAGGTAAGTATGATTCTAAAAGAAAAACTATTCCCTTCTTATACTTTTACTTCTCTTTTAATTTTCTGACGAACGTTCCACTTTTAGAAGGATGGCAGTCTAACTGAAAAATTGTAAAGAATGCAAAGACGGAAAGACGGAGCTGATTTTATCTCCAGCTATACTTTTGTATCGGTTTTTGGGGTTCCCTGGCTCCGGATTGTATATACGGTGGATAGCCGGCCGCCTTCTGACCCATACCCGGGGCAGATTCAGGGCCCGATTAACTAAACTGTGAAGTGCAGGATCACCTCTCTTCGCTACACTTCACCTCACTTCACGCTTTAGTAATAATCTTATTAATGTGTCTGTAATGTGTCCATCCTAACGAGTCATCTTAATGAGACATGAAAGAAAGCGAAGACGCCTGGTGGGTTTTAATGACAGTTTGCATCCCGCCTGCACACAGCGCATCTGCTAACATCTGATGGAGGATCTGACCTCTTGGAAATGTAAAAATAGGCAGTCCGTCATTACAGAGGCATATGTTACTTGATAGAGTTACAACTCGTACACTTCAATGCATGTCTAAGGAAGTGCTTGGGATGCTGCAACTTCGGGAAATGCCCGGCTGTTTTACTAAAGAGGAGGTTTTTCACTTAAAGGATATCTAAAGGTTTTTTATTTGCTTAAACAAACATGTCATACTTACCTCCACTGTGCAGTTGGTTTTGCACAGAGTGGCCCCAATTCTCCTCTTCTGGGGTCCCTCAGCGGCGCTCCTGGCTCCTCCTCTTCTCGAGATCCGTCGGAGAGCCGCTCTCCCTCAAATATATATTTGAAATAACATGGTGTGGGCAGATTTCCTGCCAGTCACAGGCTGTCACACCCTCCCTCTCCCCCCCCCCCCCCCAGTGTCTTAGAATAAGAGGGAGGTGAAGCCTCCATCAATCAATTTGTGTTTAGCTGGTTAGTGGGCATGGAGGAGGAGGGGGGAAGTGGGCTGTCATTTACCACTCTGTATACGCCCACATGTGTGACTCTATAGTCACATGAGCTGCTCAGATGTGATAGGGAGGAAATGCTCAGCATAGAAACTCACTGATAACTGAGCATGTGCAGAGCTGCCAACACTGTCTCTGCAAAATCCCTAGCTGAATTGGGGACATGGACAGAAGGGGGAGATAGAGAGCAGCAGGATCAACCAGGTTTTTTGCAGAATACAGAAAACGAATCTCATAGTGACTGAGTGAGTATGAACAGCATGTAGATGAGAGTTTTTTTTATGATGTGGGTTTGGTGACACTTTTTTAATAATATACAATAATAACAAAAAATATATAATTGTAAATGCTTTCACGGAACCTGATTTCATGGCAGGTTTGAAAAGGAGGAGTGGAGTGCTTTTGGGAAGATTGATTTCACCATCGGCAAAATTCACAATTTAGCTCATTGAGCCGCTTTGGTGAATTTTACATAGTTAGTCAAGTGGGAAAAAAAGTCACTAGTCCATCTACTTGAACCTATTACAAAAGAAACCACACAATAAAAAAAAAAAAAAACACACTATTAAAAAAAAAAAACACACAGAATTTTGCTTAAAGTGGAACGTCACTCAAAAAGTAAAGACATGTGATTGAACCCACACTCTGGTTAGATGAAAGAACTCCAGCGGGGGTTCCTACACTTAGCTGCAGAAGCCAGCCCCATTGGAAGCAATGGGAGACTGCCGGCTCCCGCAGCTAATCGCAGCTATCACATGCAAGTGATCAGTCTTGGATGAGTGAGTAGCCCTGGCGTGAACGCACTCCTATCCTTTAAAAAAGTATCACTGTTAGGCAAGATGGCCTTTTTTCCCAATTCCCCTTCTCCTCCACGGATCGAAATTTGTCAGATTCCCGATGAACTGGCTAAAGTTCAAGACTTGGGTGGTCGGCACCACCCGGCCCGACAAAAGTTGATTTAAAAATGGACTGAGCCCAGATGGGAAATTGTGGATTAACAGTGGCTGCATCCTTTTTTGAGATGCAATCACTGTTTGGGCCTGGGACTGCATTGGGAAGTATTGTCCAACGCAGCTCCAATGCAAGAACAAAGCAATTTTGTCCTATGGCTTTAGATCACACCAATTTACTGCTTTGGTGTGTACTGAAAAAAACAGTAAGACATGTTACACTTTTGCGCAAAGGCTGCCATGAAAAAAGCATGCCCTGCGTGCATTTTAACCACTCCCCGTCTAGCCGAAAACTGACTACGACATCCTCCCGTCTCGCACCCCATGCGGGGCTGCGCTACTGCATGATCTGTCACTGGCTGTGTCCACTGGACACACCCGATGACTGATTACTGTACCGGCCCTTCCTTTTAAGCCATGTTGCACTTTTGCGCAAATGCTGCTGTGAAAAAAGCATGCACTGTGTGCATTTTAACCACACCCCGTCTAGCCGAAAACTGACTACAAAATCCTCCCGTCTCGCACCCCGTGCGGGGCTGCGCTGCTGCGTGATCTGTCACTGGCTGTGTCCACTGGACACACCCGATGACTGATTACTGTACCGGCCCTTCCTTTCAAGCCATCCATTGTGTACAATCGTGTTGCTAACTGTGATTGGTCACAGCGATCACATGGTGCAGACTGAGCCAATCACAGCCCATCTGTGCCATGTGATCAGCTGTGGCCAATCACAGCTGAATCACAACAAAACAAACTGAATGAATCAATTTCATTAAGGCCCCTTTCACACTGGGGCGGGAGGTGCGTCGGTGGTAAAGCACTGCTATTATTAGCGGCGCTTTACTGTCGTTTTAGCTGCGGTATTCGGCCGCTAGCGGGGCCGTTTTACCCCCCGCTAGCGGCCAAGAAAGGGTTAAAAACCACCGCCAAGCGCCTCTGCAGAGGCGCTTTGCCGTCGGTATAGCCGCACTGCCCCATTGATTTAAATGGACAGGAGTGGTGTATACACCGCGGCTGTTTCGCGACAGTTTGCAGGCGCTATTTTTAGCGCAATAGTGCCTGCAAACCGCCCCAGTGTGAAAGGGGTCTAAGTAAAATGCTTGCTTATAGCAATGAAATTCATTGTTAAAGGCAAACATAATGTGGAAAAAAATAAATAAATCCTGATTACTTCCCCAGAGTAGTACAGTGTTACTATAGTAACATTATATTGCTCAAAAAACTTGCCATGCCTCTTACTAAATACCTTGGACTGTCTACTTTCCAAAAAGGGGTCATTTGGGGGATAGTTGGGTGATAGATCTGTCAGTACATCAGGATTGATTGATTTTCAAATATATATCCCATAGTTTGTGGACTACAGACAAAATAATATACACTGATTTAGGTTATTTTCAGCAGAGAAATGTAGCAGAATACATTTTGGCCAAAATTGTTGAAGAAAGGTTAATTATTTGCAAAATTTTATAACATATAATTGATTTTTTTTTTCAAAACATTCTGTCTTTTTTCGTTTATTTAGCAAAAAATAAAATACCACCAAAAGATAGCTCCGTTTGTGTGAAAAAAAAAATGATAACATGTCATATGGGTACAGTGTTGCATGACCGCGCAATTGTCATTCAAAGTGTGACGGCGCTGAAAGCTGAAAATTGGCCTGGGCAGGAAGGGGGGTATAAGTGCCCGGTAAGTGGTTAACATCCCGTCACATAGCAGCGCGTGTCCATGAAACATAGCAAATGCACGCACATGTGAATGAGCCCCTAATAGAAATCTTGGAGATAAAAAAAAGTATCACTTTGACGATAGGTTGCCAGATTCCAAATAAAATGTTTTTTTATAGTCACACTAAGCTAATTTTTCCCCGTTCAGCTGCTAGCGGTGGGAGGATACCAGAATTCTGTTTCTTTGTGGATTAGACATGAAACACAACACTGACTCATCCTACCCAGACGCTGAATGATTTTCAAAAAAATTTGAGCGATGTCCCACCATAAAATTATTATTGTGTCTAGCGCACGACACTCTTCTCAGACGTGGAAGGGAATGGGGTTTGACACAGAAATGAATTGAGTAAATTTCACTTTGACTCATTGAGATTTATTGGTGAGAGGCGGATCACCCAGGGACATGTATATCTCTAGATCTCAGGCATGGTTAGTGAGGCCTGCAATATATGGAGCCAGTGGAGTGTGTAATGCTCTTTCACCATACTTTCACTCTAACAAACAGAGATATAGAATCACTGCACCCTTACCACCGTCTGATCGTGAATCATGAGAATCTGAATATTTATAAACACCCCATCTAATGTCCAATTGATCATTTTCCTTTTATTTTGTATTACTATGTTTATTATATTATATCATATTATTGTTTTTATTATTATTATAATATTTTACATACCAGTATATTTTAAGTTTTAATTTTCCTGAAATTTTGTCAAAATGTTATTATGGTTTTCATTTTCCTGAAATTTCCATACCATTTTATTTTGTTATTATATTTCTTATTTTATAAACCATTAGTGTATTGTATTACGTTGTACAGAAAACACTAAATTCTTCCATGTTGGCCAATAACGACGAGCAACATTTTTCATTTTCCTGAAATGTTGTCAAAATTTAATTATGGTTTTCATTTTCCTGAAATGTTCATACCATTTTATTTTGTTTATTATATTTCTTATTTTATAAATCATTTGTGTATTTTATTCTGTTCTACAGAAAACACTGAATTGTTCTATGCTGGCAAGTGACGATGAACAAAATATTTAATTTTCCTAAAATGTTGTCAACATTTAATTTTGGTTTTCATTTTCCTGAAATGTTCATACCATTTTATTTTGTTTATTATATTTCTTATTTTATAAATCATAAGTATATTTTATTCTGTTTAGCAGAAAACACTAAATTGTTCCATGCTGGCAAATAACGATGAGTAAAATCAGTAATTTTACTGAAATTTTGTCAAAATTTTATTTTGGTTTTCATTTTCCTGAAATGTTGTCAACATTTTATTTTGGTTTTCATTTTCCTAAAATGTTCATACCATTTTATTTTGTTTATTATATGTCTTCTTTTATGAATCATTAGTGTATTTTATTCTGTTCTACAGAAAACAATAAATTGTTCCATGTTGGCAAATAACGATGAGCAACATTTTTCATTTTCCTGAAATTTTGTCAAAATTTTATTATGGTTTTCATTTTCCTCAAATGTTCATACCATTTTATTTTGTTTATTATATTTCTTCTTTTATAAATCATTCATGTATTTTATTCTGTTCTACAGAAAACACTAAATTGATCCATGCTGGCAAATAATGATGAGCAAAATCTTTCATTATCCTGAAATTTTGTCAAAACTTTATTATGGTTTTCCTTTTCCTGAAATTGTCATACCATTTTATTTTGTTTATTATATTTCTTCTTTTATAAATCATTAGTGTATTGTATTCTGTTCTACAGAAAACACTAAATTGTTCCATGTTGGCAAATAACGATGAGCAACATTTTCATTTTCCTAAAATTTTGTCAAAATTTTATTTTGGTTTTCATTTTCCTGAAATGTTCATACCATTTTATTTTGTTTATATTTCTTATTTTATAAATCATAAGTATATTTATTCATTTTCCTAAAATTTTGTCAAAATTTTATTTTGGTTTTAATTTTCCTGAAATGTTCATACCATTTTATTTTGTTTATTATATTTCTTATTTTATAAATCATAAGTATATTTTATTCTGTTTAGCAGAAAATACTAAATTGTTCCATGCTGGCATTTAACAATGAGAAAAATTTGTAATTTTCCTGAAATTTTGATTTTCATTCTCCTGAAATGTTCATACCATTTTATTTTGTTTATTATATTTCTTCTTTTATAAATCATTAGTGTATTGTAGTCTGTTCTACAGAAAACACTAAATTGTTCCATGCTGGCAAATAATGATGACCAAAATTTTTCATTTTCCTGAAATTTTGTCAAAATTTTATTTTGGTTTTCATTTTCCTGAAATGTTCATACCATTTTATTTTGTTTATTATATTTCTTATTCTATAAATCATAAGTATATTTTATTCTGTTTAGCAGAAAACGCTAAATTGTTCCATGCTGGCATTTAACAATGAAAAAAATTTGTAATTTTCCTGAAATTTTGATTTTCATTCCCCTGAAATTTTCATACCATTTAATTTTGTTTATTATATTATTTTTTTTATAAAGCATTGGTGTATTTTATTCTGTTTGACAGAAAACACTAAATTGTTTCATGCTGGCATATAACGATGAGCAAAATTTGTAATTTTCCAGAAATTTTGTCAAAATTTAATTTTTATTATTATTTATATATTACATTTTTTTCTTTTATAAAGCATTTGTGTATTTTTCTGCTTTAGAGAGAACACAAAATTGTTCTTTGCTGCCGAATAGGGATAAGCAAAAATTACATTTTAATTTTCCTGAGATTTTGACAAAACTTTATTTTAGTTTTAATTTTCCTAAAATCTTGACATTTTATTTTTATTATTATATTTATTATATTTGCTCTTTTAAAAAAGCAAGGGTGCATTTTATTCTGCTTTACAGAGTTCATGGGTATGAGGGATGAGGGATAGGGATGAGCAAAAATTAAGTTTCCACTTTCCTGAAAATTTGACAAAATTCAGGAGATATCATTGATCTTTTTCCATTTTGGTGATAAGCATTGGAGTCATTTGGAAAAATAAAATGAAGGTGTCTTTTAGGGGTAAAGTGGGCATCAAATGCCTACCGGATATAATACATAATTATAAATAGTCCATCTGCCCATCCACCACTTCGGAAATGTCGCAAGAGCGTGTAATTCCTTATTCGGTTGATAAGGTGAACTCAGCGCCCCAGTGTAGAAGCATCAGTGTCAGACAGGGAAGGAATAATTGACTGGATATAATAAAAAGAACAAGAGAAATTGGTTGAACTTCTAGTTCTTTAAGCTTGACACATTAGAGATAAAATTGTGGGTAAAAATGCAATCTTCAGGTCTTCAGAACCACTCTAGTTGAGGAATATCAACCAATACATTACACAAGAAAATCTTTAATATTCTTTATGTAGCAAGGTCCCAGGCCTCCTTTAGTCTAATGAGAACCTCCAGAGCCAAAAACTGCTGACATCATTCCATATAGAGTGGGTTGTAAGGCATAGTGGGTGTAATGTAAGTATATTCATGGGCGCCAGACACTTCTTGAAAGCAAAGAGATTTTATTTCTCTTGAAGAGAACTTTGGGAGAGAGGGTTTAGGGCCAGGGCACCCTTAAGGTAGCTGCAATGTTAATTGGCAGACTCTGAGATTTCTACTGGTGGTGGCCATGCAGGGAAAGGCATCCAGCAAGATACCACAGGAATGCTGTCTCCTATGGCAACAGTCTTAGAACAGTTCCTAACACAAGTTGTAATGAACTCCTTTACTTTCTCTACAGTCACCTCTTGTAGGTCCTCGACCCACTGAGCTCTCAGGTTCTCTCACTAGACTTGCTGATTCACTGCCACCGAATCCCTTGAGCTCTACCAATCTTCACTTAAGTATCTTCCTCAAGCATTACCCCGCGTCCCTGCTGGATCCCTAGCTTGGCACTCCAGATTCTTCTCAAGCTTCACCCCACTGACCTGCCCGGTTCCTGGCTTGACACACAAGGCTGCTCTGCAAGCATCACCTCTGCTGGCTGGGTCACTGGTTTGACACCTACTGAAGTTTCCCAATTCTTCACCATACCCGGTTGGTGAAAATACTGCTCTGGTACTTGCTTTAGCTACTCACTGAGGTCCCTGGTAATAAGGAGGTTGATCCCTTAGTGGCAACAGCTTCCCCTCTACCTCCGATCACGACAGGTTCTCCAGCCGGCAGAACCGTTAAATCTGGTTGGACTGCAAGCCGCAATCCCAACCCTACGCTGCTCTTTTGCTTCTGGATAGGCCCTCTGACAGCCTAGCAGCCAGCTGTGCCCGGGATAGGCCCAAACTCCAGGCAATACAACACACGTCCACCCAGACAGCCATCCAGGTGGCACAGAACCCTGATCACCTGACTCCACCCGAATATATAGGTTCTCCCCGCATGCCAAGGGATTTAAGAAAACCCCTGCCCATTGGTTGAGATGCCCCATATACTCCTAATCTGTCCTTGCTTTGCCCTTGTCTTATTCAATGTCGCCAGGTATCCGGCCACCTAACGGCAGAAGAAGTGCAGCAATTCCAGACTTCGGGTGAACTCAATTGATCCCTAACTATGAGCCAAGGTAACATCACCTGGCAGGGAAATTTAGGAGCAACCCGCCCTAAACATCAGGGTGCTATATCCTCCCCCTGCCTACAAAACTACGTCTCAGAGTTTGCAGAAAAAAAATAATTTGAGCTCTCAAGCCTGAGGGCGAGTGTCCTGGCAAAAACTGGGATGGGTGGGGAAACAAGGAAGGAATAACGATGACAACAGTACATGTGGTGTACCACATGAAACAAACATAAGTATCAAACACATGAGAAATAGTAGGTCATATGTGACAAATAAATATCAAAAATGATGTACAGTTTTAGAGGTGATGTACCACTCAAATATTTAAAGGCAGACATAAGCAATGACCATACTTCCTAACGCTCTATCTAATAAATACAGTGATAAGAAAATATACAAGGGTTAGTGTTGTCTTCAGATTAGAGCCCTGTCTCTCTCCTTGTCTAAGGAAGATGCACCGATGCAGCAACACCTGAAAAAGAAATAAACAGCAACGCAAATGCATCCTATCCTATAATAACATGGTGTACATATGTGATTAAGTAGTTTGAGATTGTCCTCAGCCGAGAACAGCATAGCAGTGGAAGTACACCCTATAATGCAGTTATATCCTATATATATAATGAAAGCGGGTCCCATTCTCAGCCGAGAATACCACCCCCTTTTTAATTAATCAAAACTTTTCTTAATGTTTTGTGTCAAGAGAACAGTTCTGATGCACAAGTTAGTCCAGTATTCACACCAATGGTAGAAATTTGCCCCTTTGCCACAGCTCATCCTACCTAACTAACCACACACCCCCAAGTGTCCTTGATAAGTTACAGTCCATCAGATTTTCACGTGGGGTGAACAACACTTCCCAGCAGTTTCCCTTCTTCTTTAGGGACAACTCCGGGGACAAGGAAGCATAGCTGCATTCAGATAACAAGCAGTCAGGCCATTGTGCAAGGGACCGTACTTTGAGACACATGTCCCCTTGCAAAGATATCCTCAATCTGTCCGTATGACAGCCGGGGACTGAGAAGATTTCCTTCCTCAATTGAAGAAACAACAACCTGCGGAAGATCACAGGTCACTTTTCAGAGTTAAACACCCCGACAACTTCAAACACCAGCCAACGTGGCTCAGGTGGGCACTCTCTGAATCTGCTGGCAGCATTCAGTCCAGCACAATCCTAGCAGTACAGCCCTCTGGAGTGGTCTCCACTAGCAACAACTTGTATATGAGTGTGAAGTGGCTTCCAGCATAGCGTCCTCGACATCACACAACACATACTTGTAATCCACAGGGGTAAAGAACATATGCATCTTCATGAAATTCACCAGTAGTACCTGGGATCAGGTAGTGTTACATCTTCTCCTTTGGCATCCACCGTAGTGACAAAGCGTTTAATGTCCTTCTTATAGAGTTAACATTATTTATGTTAGTCCAACAGGCATTTATAGAAACAGGTAACAGTGGGGCCCTCAAACCCTGGGTACTATGCCATATTCAACGACAATAACTTTTCATGAGGCTCTTGCGGCGGCGCTATCTTAGCGACTCCGCAAACGCTCAGAATACCCTTTTCCTTAAGGTTAGGAAGAGGAACAGTACAATACGAATATTCTTGCTATCCGGTACATCTCAACAACTTCATGCAAAAAACACTTTACTCCTCTCGTACATCCTCCACTCTCTCTTCGCTTACCAGTCCCAGGCACCGCCGGGGAGGAACACCAGATCATCCACATCTCTTGGTATGAGATGAACAGACATACTGGGCCAGGCGAGTAAGAACCTTAGGGCTGCAATCCTCAGTAACAGTGACACCCGGGGTGGTAGTCGAAGCAGGCACTTAAGTTTCCTTAGAAGGAAGGTGGGATGCTGGTTCTACTTGTTCCGGGCTAGCAGTTGCTGTAGATACCTCAGAGTGAACAGTGGCAGTGGGAACTGACACTTCCACTGCGGTCTTGGTGTGATCACTGGACGAAATGTGCTCCTCTGGAGAGCAATCTACCCAGGCAGGGACAGGCCAGTCAGAGTCAGTGGTACTGGAGGTAGGTTTCTCCACTGTTGCATATCCACAAGCCCAATCGGCCCTCATCATTTGCGATGGTAGTGGTGGTCTGGCAGCCACCAGTAGCAATTCTCCACATCGACAACACTGACTCCAAAGGCGCACGAACAGAGCAAACCCCGAACACCACTGGCAAATGATCCCCATAGCTGCAGAACTTTGAGAGAGATATACAAGGCGATCTTCCCTCTCGGCACCATCCGAATACCCATGTCAGTAATCGTGGTTCCAGAGGCAAAGAAACTGGTGATTTCCCATGGGTCATATTCAGCCGATATCGGATGGGGGGGGCCTCAAATGCAGGAGCTCCCAGATGCACCATGTTTCCCCTGAGGCCACGAGGTATCAGCATGTGGACCTAAGATGACAACCCAAACAGTAGTGCATCCTCCTCCGCAGAGCAGGGACTCCTCTCCCTGCCAATGGATTGGTGCAGATACATTCTGTAAACTTTCATGCCCGCCTTCTTCATGCTGTAAAACTGTAATGGAGTCTGTTTTAACCCTCACAGCACTGGCAGGAAGTGTCAAAAGACCAGGCTGATCCTCTCCCATGAGCAATGAGACTTGTTGGTTCTTCCCCACGTTGTTAGTATGCACAATAACACAGTCTATGAGAAGTACGGATGTTACTTGCAACCTTCCCACGGAGCCAGACGAAATCCCGATGGAGCTGTAGCTTGTTGCTATGGGCGACTGCTGCGAGGATAACGCCTTTGCCCCACGTTGGGCGCCAAATGTAGCAAGGTCCCAGGCCTCCTTTAGTCTAGAGAGAAGCTCCAGAGCCAAGAGCTGCCGACATCCTTCCATATAGAGTGGGTTGTAAGCATACCTCCCAACATTTTGAGATGGGAATGAGGGACACCTACTAACAAACGTATGTAGGCATAGGAGAAGCCCCCTGTCACACCCCCTTATAGGAGAAAAAACAAAAAAAAGGTTAATCAAATCCACAAGGACTTTTTTTTACCACTACTATTCCTTTATATTGGCTTTTAAAATGTACAAATGCAGCAATTTAGAAATTGGATGAAAGGTTTAGCACTGGGAAACACTTTTTGAAGGATAAAAAGTGCACTTTTTTTATACATCTATATAGATCAGACCAAAATTAGGGACAAATGAGGGGGAAAGAGGGACAGAGGGACTTTCTTCCAAATCAGACACAGTCCCTCGATATCAGGGACAGCTGGGAGCTATGTGTAAGGCATAGTGGGTGTAATGTAAGGTATATTCATGGGCACCAGACACTTCTTGAATGCAAAGAGATTTTCGTTCTCTTGAACAGAACTTTGGGAGAGAGGGTTTAGGGCCAGGACACCCTTAAGGTAGTTGCAATGTTTATTGGCAGACTCTGAGACTTTCTACATGTAGACAGGAAAGGTGTCCAGCAAGACACCACATCTGCATGTGTAGGGGAATGCTGTCACCTATGGCAACAGTCTCAGAACAGTTCCTAACACAAGTTGTAACAAACTCCTTTACTTTCTCCACAGTGATTTCTTGTAGGTAGGGTGACCACATGTCCCGGCTTGCCCGGGACAGTCCCACATTTGGGATGTCTGTCCCGGGGGACTTTTGGTGTGAAGGGAACCGCTGGTGTCAAGGGGACTTTTGGTGTGATGGAGGGAGCTCTGGTGTGATGGAGGGACCCCTGATGTGATGGACAGACCTCTGTAGGTCCTCAACTTTTTTGGTTGTAAAAGGACAAAATGTGGAAAATTTCAAGGGGGGTAAATACTTTTTCAAAGCACTGTGCTTGAATTTAGCGTTTCCTAAACGAGCGTGTTTATAGTGTGCGACATAAAAGCTGGAACTACCTCTATTTTATTCTCCGGGGTCTCTGCTTTTCAGGAAATATATGTTTGAGGGTTTTATTTAACCTTCAGACTTATATATATATATATATATATATATTTTTAAGTGTGTGCAAAAGGCAGCTCCAGCAGTGACCGTGTTTATTATTCTGAGGAAAAACCTTCCCTGAGGGGGATATGTGACCTCTTCTCTTTGGAAATACCAGGTATCTGGCTGCCATGTTGACCCAATAGCTTTATTATTTCTCAGTGACTGGTTGGGCTGGGGGGGACTGTCCCCACAGAGCTGAAGCCAGGGACAGCCAACACTTTTCATACACAGTCCAGCCCCTGGCAGCCAACATGGATCTCTCACTTCAGGTTAGCACACCTGAGGCGGCTCTCTCCCCCCTCCCCATCCCCTCAGAAAAAAGGCGGGAAGAGGCGCTCGCCGCGGAGGGCGGGGCCAGCACGCTATCCCACAGAAGGCGGCGGTTGACGTGACAATAACAGAGGGGGCGTGGCCCTCCCGCGCTCCTCCCCCTCCTCCTCGGAAAGCGCTTCCCCCCCCTCCCCTCCGGTCTTGTAAGCCATGCGCTTGCGTGCGCGGCCTCGCGCCTTTGACTGACAGCCCGGCGACGCAAAGGGCCGCCCCGTGCACGCGCCCGCAAGCCCTTCCGCAGTGTCTCCTTCTGTGAGGGGGGGAACCGTCCGCGCGCTCGCTCTGGGAGCCCCGGTAACGGCGGAAGGAGGAGGAGGCGGCGGCGGGGGAGGAGAAGAGGAGGCGGAAGAAGAAGATAGGGGAGCCGGGCTTTTACCTGACAGGAGGGGGCGGCCGAGCAGAGGTAAGAGAGACCGGGGTGTTGTGAGGTAAACATGAGGTAATCCCCCCCCCCCCCCCCCCACACACAACATTACCCCTCCCCCACCTCTGTGTACCCGGTGTCCTCATCTACCCCCCCCAAATCCGGCCTGTCCATCCCCCACCCCGCCCCTCATCCCTCCTCAGTGGAGGCTCTTTGTGTCTGTCTGGCCTCCTCCTTTGTCCTGACCTCCTCCTCACCAATCCGGAATTCCTCCATTTATCCCAACTGGAGCAAGCTGTGCCTGGCGACCAATCGGCTTCCAGCTTTCATTTCCGCAGCTCAGCTGAACACACTGAAGGTGGAAGATGATTGGTCGCCGTTATAAAAAAAAATGAGGAAAGCTGCGCCTGGCGACCAATCGGCTTCCAGCTTTCATTTCCACAGCTCAGCAGAAGATGGAAGCCGATTGGTCGCCAGGCGCAGCTTACCCCAGGTTGGATAACAGCGACCAATCGGCTTCCATCTTCAGTCTGTTCAGCTGAGCACTGGGAATGAAAGGTGGGAGCTGATTGGTCGCCGTGCACAGTTTGCCCCAGTTTGGATAACAGCGACCAATCAGCTCCCTCTTTTCATTCCCAGTGCTCAGCTGAACAGACTGAAGATGGAAGCCGATTGGTCGGCAGGCGCAGCTTTACCCCAGTTTGGATAACAGCGACCAATCAGCTTCCATCTTCTGTGTGTTTAGCTGAGCTGTGGAAGCTGATTGGTCACCGTGCACAGTTTGCCCCAGTTTGGATAACAGCGACCAATCAACTTCCAGCTTTCACTTCCACAGCTCAGCTAAACACTCAGAAGATGGAAGCTGATTGGTCGCCAGACGCAGCTTACCCCAGTTTGGATAACAGCGACCAATCAGCTTCCAGCTTTCACTTCCACAGCTCCGCTAAACACTCAGAAGATGGAAGCTGATTGGCCGCTGTTATCCAAACTGGGGTAAGCTGCGTCTGGCAAACCAATCAGCTTCCGTCTTCAGTCTGTTCAGCTGAGCACTGGGAATGAAAGGTGGGAGCCAATTGGTCGCTGTTATCCAGCCTGGGGAATGCTGCGTCTGGCGACCAATCAGCTTTCACTTCCACAGCTCAGCTAAACACACTGAAGATGGAAGCTGATTGGTCGCTGTTATCCGAAATGCGGAAAGCTGCGCTTGGCGACCAATCAGCTTTTGTTTCCACAGCTCAGCTGCAGATGGAAGCTGATTGGTCACCAGGCGCAGCTTACCCCAGTTTGGATAACAGCGACCAATCGGCTTCCATCTTCTGTGTGTTCAGCTGAGCACTGGGAATGAAAAGCTGATTGTTCGCTGTTATCCAAACTGGGGCAAACTGTGCACGGCGACCAATCAGCTTTTAGATTTCATTTCCAGTGCTCAGCCAAACGCACTGAAGATGGAAGCCGATTGGTCGCGGTTATCCAAACTGGGGCAAGCTGTGCACGGCGACCAATCAGCATCCACCTTTTATTTTCACAGCTCAGCTGAACAGGCTGAAGATGGAAGCCGAATAGTCGTCAGGCACAGTCTGCCCCAGTTTGGATAGCAGCGACCAATCGGCTTCCATCTTCTGTCTGTTCAGATGAGCTCTGTAAATGAAAAGTGGAAGCTGATTGGTCACTGTTATCCAAACTGTGGAAAGCTGTGCCTGGCGAAAGCTGCGACCAATCAGCTTCCACCTTTTAATTTCCAAAGCTTTAGCTGAACACACTGAAGATGGAGCAAACTGTGCCTGGCAACCAATTGGCTTCCAAACTGGGGCAAGCTCTGCCTGGCAACCAATTGGCTTCCAGCTTTCAATTCCAAAGCATTAGCTGAACAGACTGAAGATGGAAGCTGGTCACCTGGTGCAGCTTGCCCAATTTGGTATAACGGCGACCAATCAGCTTGCATCTGTTCAGCTGAAGCTTTGGAAATGAAAGCTGCAAGCCGATTGGTCGTCAGGCACAGTTTGACCCAATCGGCTTCCAGCTTTCATTTCCAAAGCTTCAGCTGAACAGATTGAAGGTGGAAGCAAAATAGTTGCTGTTATACAAACTGGGGAAAGCTGCACTTGGCGACCAATCGGCTTCCACCTTGCATTTTCAAAGCTTCGGTTGAACAGACTGAAGGTGCAAACTTGTTGGTCACTCTTATGCAAACTGGGGCACGCTGCACCAGGTGACCAATCAGCTTCCATCTTCAGTCTGTTCAGCTGAAGCTTTGGAAATGGAAGCTGGAAGCCGATTGGTCGCCAAATGCAGCTTTCCCTAGTTTGGATAAGTGACCAATAAGCTTTCTCCTTCAGTCTGTTCAGCTGAAGCTTTGAAAATGGAAGGTGATTGGTGGCCGAGTACGGCTTTCCCCAGTTTGTATAACGGCAACTATTTCACTTCCATCGTCAGTCTGTTCAGCGGATCGTTTGGAAATGAACGGAGGAAGCTGATTGGTTGCCAGGCACAGCGGCTCCAGTTTTCATACATTTCCTGCATTTTTTTTTTTTGTTTTTTGCCCCATTGGTTTTCCTAAATTGTCTGATGTGGATGATCGATTATTTGGTGCAAATCATGACGCTGTGTGGATTGGCGTTCCCTCCTAACCCTCTTGTATTGTGACTGTATTGTCTACACCCTTTACATCGATCAGACATAACATTACGACCACCCGCCGGGGCATGGACTCCACTAAGACCTCTGAAGGTATCTGGGGTACCGAGCCGTCAGTAGCAGATCCTCAGGGCTCTGTTCACACTGATGCGGTGCAAATTGATGCGATTTTTTTTACAGTGTGATTTGTGTTTTGATGGGTGTAAATTTAATGTGATTTCTGAGAGGACTGGGCATAGCTGGAAATGTAATTCACACCAGACCCTTTATTTTGTTTATTTTTTTGTTTGTTTATATCGGATCTTAATCGCACCCATGTGATCGGCCTTCTCAGAAAACAATGTATTTTCAGATGACATGCAAATCTGTGCCTTTTGGATCGCATCCGATTTGCATCAGTGTGACCCGGCCCTTAAAGCGTTATTAAACCCAAATCCAACGTCGCCATGTATTGTAACTTACCAATCCTTAGAAGCTTTTCTTCACCTCTGTTTTCACTTGGTGATATGGGCAGTAACACGCTTCCTGTGTTAGAGCGCCTCCACTCTGGATGAAGGAGCACGGGGGGGCACCTCCTTTTATTGTTAGTCTGCACAGAGGGGAGTGTTAGATGGACTAGCAGATTTAGATACACTAATGAATTGAAGCCAAATACCGGCTCACACTTTATAACCACTTACAGTTTTTTGTTTCTTTTTGGGATAAAAGTAGGGTTGTCCCGATACCAATTTTTTTAAGACCGAGTTCAATTCCCGATACTTTTTTTTTTTTTTTTCAAGTACAGGCCTATACTGATATAGTTACATAGTAGGCGAGGTTGAAAAAAGACACAAGTCCATCAAGTCCAACCTATGTGTGATTACGTGTCAGTATTACATTGTATATCCCTGTATGTTGCGGTCATTCAGGTGTGTATATAATAGTTTCTTGAAGCTATCAATGCTCCCTGCTGAGACCACCGCCTGTGGAAGGGAATTCCACATCCTTGCCGCTCTTACAGTAAAGAACCCTCTACATAGTTTAAGGTTAAACCTCTTTTCTTCTAATTTTAATGAGTGGCCACGAGTCTTGTTAAAACTTTTTCGCAGAAGAGTTTATTTCTATTGTAGGGTCACCAGTACAGTATTTGTATATTGAAATCATATCCCCTCTCAAGCGTCTCTTCTCCAGAGAGAATAAGTTCAGCGCTCACAACCTTTCCTCATAACTAAGATCCTCCAGACCCTTTATTAGCTTTGTTGCCCTTCTACTTTTTTTATATATATATGGGCACTGAAATGCAGCCAGCAATAAATGACATGGAAGGAAAGGCTGCCTCCGATGCCCATCTTGGTACTCCTTGCACTGGGGTGCATTAAAGCATCAGCGGACATCTTGGTACACCCAGCCCCCAAACTATATGGGCTGGGTGTAACAAGATGTCCGCTGCTGGCTTACTGCGGCCGAGTGCAGGGTGCACCAAGATGGGCGTCGGGATGTTGAACCGCTGACAATGTTTCGTTACGGAGCGTCATTTCCGTTGTTTTGCCCCGCTGACTTCCAGTTGCGCCGCCTCTCCCAGGTATCGCATTAGGCATCGGCAGCATTTGTGCGAGTACAAGTACTCGTGCAAATGCTCGATATCGGGACAACCCTAGATTTTTTTTTTTTTTTTAATGTTTTATGGGAAGGTGCTCCTCCATGCTGGAGAAGGCATTGTTCCTCGCCAAACTGTTCTTGGATGGTCGGGGGAAGTTGCTCTCGGAGGATATTTTTGTATTATAGGGCGGCACAGTGGTGTGGTGGTAGCACTCTCGCCTAGCAGTAAGAAGGGTCGCTGGTTCGAATCCCGACCACGACACTACCTGCCTGGAGTTTGCATGTTCTCCCTGTGCCTGCGTGGGTTTCCTCCGGGTACTCCGGTTTCCTCCCACACTCCAAAGACATGCTGGTAGGCTAATTGGATCCTGTCTAAATTGTCCCTAGTATGTATGAATGTGAGTTAGGGACCTTAGATTGTAAGCTCCTTGAGGGTAGGGACTGATGTGAATGTACAATGTATATGTAAAAGCGCTGCGTAAATTGATGGCGCTATATAAGTACCTGAAATAAATAATAAATAAATAAATATTATTCTTTATTCATGGGTGTGTTCTTAGATGAAATTATGAGTGAGCCCCCCACTCCCTTGGCTGAGAATCAACCCCACACATGAATGGTTTTACATAAAACATGGAAGGTTTTACATAAAATTTTGATCATTATATGATCCCTTATCATATCAGTGATAAATGGTTTGTCTCATCCCTATAACTGATACATCTGCAGGACAGCTTGTTCTGTTGAAAAACAGACTTACCGGCTGGTAAAAGAATGAGAGCCTAAACAAGAAAACTTGTGTAGCCATCACATCTAAGAACTGGCAAACTGCAAAATGTTTCCTTTTGGGTTTTATATCACTTTTCAGTTCCTGTAAGTTGTGAGGCGGTTCCTCCATGAATCGGACTTGTTTTTCCTGCCCATCCCACAGATGTTCGATTTGGATTGAGATTTGGAGGGCCAAATCAACACCTTGTGGTGTTCCTCAAACCATTTTTGAATTTATCAGACCAGGCCACCTTCTTCCATTGCTCTGTGGTCGAGTTCTGATTCTCACTTGCCCATTATAGGCGCTTGAGTCATCATGGGCACCCTGACCGCTCTGCGGCTACACAGCCCCATACACAACCAACTGCGATGCTCTGCGTGTTCTGACACCTTTCTATCAGGACCACATATTCATTTTCACAAGGTCTGCTGCTTCAGTGTTTTTAGATCTTTTTTGTCAGATGTTACTACGGGATACTGAAGTGTAATTACTGTACAAGCATTTCATAAGTGTCAAAGGCTTTTATTGACAATGACATGAAGTTTATGTAAAGAGTCTATATAATTGCAGTGGTGACTCTTCTTATTCAAGACCTCCGCATTTGCCCCCGGCATATTATCGCTCAACTTCTGTCCACATCCTGACTGATAGCAGCGTGTTCTTCATAATCAATGCTTGGAGTTTGTCAGAATTTGTGGGGTTTTTTTTTCTTGTTCATTTGCCTCTTCAGGATTGACCACAAGTTCTCAATGGGATTAAGTTCTGGGGAGGTTCCTGGCCATGGACCTAAAATTTTGATGTTTTGTTCCTCAAGCTGCTTAGTTATCATATTTTCCTTATGGGAAGGTGCTCCATCATGCTGGAGAAGGCATTGTTCCTCACCAAGCTGTTCTTGGATGGTCGGGAGAAGTTGCTCTCAGAGGATGTTTTTGTACCATTCTTTATTCATGGCTGTATTTTTAGATGAAATTATGAGTGAGCTCACTCCCTTGGCTGTGAAGCAACCCCACCCATGAATGGTCTCAGGATGCTTTACTGTTGACATGACACAGGACTGATGGTGGCGCTCACCTTTTCTTCTCCGGACAAGATTTTTTCCTGATACCCCAAACAATTGGAAAGGGGATTCATCAGAGAAAATGACTTTCCCTCAAGTCCTCAGCAGTCCAATCCCTGGACCTTCTGCGGAACATCAGTCTGTCCCTGATGTTTTTCCTGGAGAGAAGTGGCTTCTTTGCTGCCCTTCTTGACACCAGGCCATCCTCAAAGTATTCTCCTCACTGTGTGTGCGCCGATGTCCTCACACCTACCTGCTGCTGCCATTCCTGAGCGATCTCCGCACTGGTGGTGCCCCCGATCCCGCAGCTGAATCAACTGTAGGAGACGGTCCTGGTGCTTGCTGGACTTTCTTGGGCACCCTGAAGCCTTCTTGACAAATGCAGTGGAAATATTTTTTTATGGGATTAAGTTCATTTACATGGCAAAGAGGGACTTTGCAATTAATTGGTATTCATCTGGTCGCATGGGTTGGACTTGATGGACTTGTGTCTTTTTTCAACCTCACCTAATGTGTAACTGTGTGTGGTCACTCATCATAACATTCTGGAGTATATGCAAATTGCCATCATAAAAACTGAGGCAGCAGACTTTGCGAAAATTTAATATTTGTGTCATTCTCAAAACTTTCGGCCACGACTGTGTACGGGCCAATCTTCCTTCCCCCACCTCCATCAATGAGTCTTGGCCAAACATGACCCGGTCACTGGTTTTCGTTCCTTGGACCACTGTTGATCAGAGCTGCACGATGAATCGATATTGTGATTTTCCCCCTCCGTTGCGAACTTAATAAGTGTTCCACGATTCTTGCTATGCAAAGAATTCTCTCTGCTCTTCTGAAGCCACAGCCATCAACAGAAAGGAAGAAAAAAGATGGACAGTCTGCCAACATTCTTTAGCAGTTGAACTAAGTCTAAACATTGTAACAATTTGTCAATGGAATAGACTGTGTAAATTTAGAAAGTTTAGCCACTTAAACACCTAGACCTTTTGCTGACATTTGTTGGTTTCAAGTTAAAAATCATTTATTTTTTTGCTAGAAAATTACTTGGAACATATAGATAGATATAGATATCTATATCTATATCTATATCTCTATATATATCTATATATATCTATATCTCTTTAATGAATAAAAAAAAAAACGTAAAGTTAGCCCAATTTTTTTTTTTTATAATGTGAAAGATTTTACGTCACGAGAATCGGGATCTTTTTATTCTAAGCAAAAAAAAATGCGATTCTCATTTTGGCCAGAGTCGTGCAGCTCTACTGTTGATCAATCCTGACCCCTGCAGACCAGGAACATCCCACAATATCTATAGGTTTGGTTTACAGCATATATATGGTTTCTATATATAGTTTATAGCTGGGACCCGATCATCCAGCCATTACAATTTGGCTCTTGTCAAGTCAATCAAATCCTTACGCTTGCCCATTTTTTTTCTTTTTTTTCTTTTTTTTTTTTTTTTTTTTTTTTTTTTTTTCCTGCTTTCAACTTCAGGGACATCATATTTCAGTTACTGCCTAAGATAATCCCACCCACTTTCAGATGCCATTGTAATGAGATAATCCTTGTTCACTTTACCTGTCAGTGGTCGTAATGTTATAGCTGATCGGTTTTGCTGCGATAACTGTTGGCGCTATATAAAGCCTGTATAATTCTTCTGGTGAGGATGCAGATTTACAAATTATTCACCCATATGTGTTGGACATTGGAAGGCTTTTTGTTTATTTGGAAAATAATCAGGTCTGCTGGGTAGCCTTTCTAAAACTAAAAGTAAAGTTTAATAGTTGGTTAGGCCCTTTTCACACTGGGGCGGCGTCGGCGGTAAAGTGCCGCTATTGTTAGCGGCGCTTTACCGTCGGTATTTGGCCACTAGCGGGGCGGTTTTACCCCCTGCTAGCGGCCGAGAAAGGGTTTGAAAACCACCGCAAATCGACTCGGGACTTTTTTTTTCCCTCGGGGCTTTCACACTGGAGAGACAGCAGCGGCTGTTTCAGGTCTGTTTGCAGGCGCTAGTGTGAAAGGGGCCTTAAAGTGATAAGTCTAGGTTTTTTTATTTAAAATAACAAACATTATTACCTGCCCCGTGCAGTGGTTTTGCATAGGGCAGCCCGGATCCTCCTTTTCTGAGGTCCCTCTTCGACGCTCCTGGCTCCTCCCTCCCTGTCGAGTGTCCCCACGGTAAGCAGCTTGCTATGGGGGCACCAAAGCAGAGCTGCATCTCCTGTGTATCAATTCAGACACAGAGCTGCGGTTCGGCCCCTCCCCCTCTCTCTCATATGACTGTAACAGCAGCGGGAGCCAAAGGTGCCGCTGCTGTGTCCCAGCCAATCAAGAGGGAGAGTCCCGGGTGGCTGAGAGACTCATGGACATCACTAGATAGAGAGGGGCTCAGGTAAGTATTAGGGGGGCTGCTGCCCACAGAAGGCTTTTTAGCCTAATGCATTCGTTTTAGCGGCGCTTTTCGACCGCTAGCGGCGCTCCGGCAGCGCTGCCTATTTATTTTGATGGCAGGGGTGGTTTTGGAGCGATGTATACACCAGCCCAAAGATGCTGCTTGCAGGACTATTTTTTTTATTTTTTTTTTTCCCGTCCTACAAGCGCACCGCTCCAGTGTGAGAGCACTCGGACTTTCACACTGGGGAGGCATGAGAGGCGCTGTTTTTAGCGCTAAAACGCCTAAAAGGCGCCCCCCAGTGTGAAAGGGGTCTAAAGCAGCCTGTGGATGGAGATTACTGTCAGAGCTGAGATGTCATTGTTTACAATCCTGGCGCTTTCATGAAATCCTCTCCGAATGTGTGAAATGCCATAGAGAGACGTCTGATGGGAGGGCAGAAAGATCCTTCCCTGATATCTGCTCTCTGTTTTCACAATAAATAGTCATAAATGTTACAGTTCTGTGGTTTTGTTAATACAATTAACATTCTAACTATCGGTAACCCGGTTTGTCGGGGCTTTATCAAGACTGGAAGCTTGGAGGGGGTGTCAGGTTTGAGATAGATGGAGAGACAGATATATATCCCTTTTTTTTTTTTCGTTTGTTTTTTTCCAAGGCGGACTGACTCACCGGTTCATTGATGCCACAGAACTATTGTACTGTCATCCTCGTTCATCTGTGGGAGCCCTTTTGAGTGCATACAATACCTGTTGCTGCATTATTCATTTTGTGTGGTGCACCGAGGCAGTTAGCTGGGATGGAGTGCTGATACCGCTGTCCTTTGCCTGTGTGCGTATCCATCACACCTGACAGATTTTATCTTTTAAATAACATAGGACTCTGTGTGTGTGTGTGTGTTGTTTATGCCACAACACTTTTTATTTTTTATTTTTTTTAGGGCTTGTTTACACTTGCTGTCGGTTGTTCTGTGTGCAGCATCCCCCCCCCCCCAGGACCTACCTGAGCCCCCATCTCAATCCAGTGATGTGCACAAGAGCATTGGCTCCCACCGCTGTCACTCACAGGTAGTGAGGAGGGGGGCGGAGCTGAAATGCGCGCTGTCTCTTATGGATACACAGAGATGGTACTATTGCTGCTCGCTCCCGAGCCAAAGACCATAAATGCAAAAGAGTCCAGCACACTCCATACAGTAATGAGACCCAGTCATAGGAGGGCGCTGTGGTGAAATGGCATTCGGTGCTGCTATAGAAGTCCCAATTCAAGATATCACCAGCACACCTTGGTCAGGACACTTTTTTTAATGTCACCAGCAGCAGCCTTCTGTTGGTGACATTAACCTTTTCCCGCATACATGCAGCTGGATATATACGGCCCTAAGTAAACACTTTATTGTGCTGAGTGCGCAGCCGGATACCGGAAAGCTTCTGATGCATACTCGCTTTTGATTGTGTGATTGGCAATCATAAAGGGGCGGGAAGGGGTTTGTGTCCTGTCAGTTTATCTGAACCTGGTGTGTTGGTGATCTCTTGGACACACAGTGAAGTGTGGTGTGTTTTTTTTTTTTTTTTGTGGTACTTGTTTGTTTTTTGGTACAAGGTTTCTCTCATTCAATAGCAAGGTGTGTTGGGGTGCCATTAAGAATGATGGAGAAAAAGATGGGCAGTTTTGTGCACCAATAGGTTCCTGTGTGAATGAAGCGCTATGCATTCTGTAAGGCATGTTAGAAACTTCCTCTATCTAAGGAAGTTGACACTGTGACCCCTGTGCTGCAAGTCCACAGTGCAAACCACTTAGCCATGTGTCTGTTGTCTCCTCTGGGACACTATGTGCTGTGTGTATTTATACACCGAAAGTCTCTTTTTTTTTTTTTTTTTTTTTAAGTCTGTGGAATTGTTTATATATTTTTTTCAGCATGGTTCTTTGTTTTCTTTTGTCTTTTCAGGTTGTATATTGTGTGTGTGCGTTTTTTATCTGTTTCATCCTGTGGTGCTGCAAGCATGTCGGGCATTGAAAGTCTCCTTGTGTCTCTTCTTCTTTTTTTTTTTTTTTTTTTTGTTCTCTGCTGTGCTGTGGATCACAAAACCAGCTTCATTGTTAGGAATTCAGGTTGCTGTTTTGTCCTAGTTTTTGTAAATTGGCTGCTTGTGTGTATTTGTATGATTTGGATTGAAGGTATGCTGTGCCTTGCTGTTGCCTCTTTTGAGGCTACGTATGTTGTGTGAATATTTTGCATTGCTTTGTTTGTTTTCTGTTGCTTCTTTTTAATGCGTATATGTATATAGCTTGTATATGTTTTCTATTCTGTGTGTATTTTGCATATTGGTGGCATTTATTGCAAATTCTAGCGTGTCGCATGCTTCACCTGAGCAGCATTGGGTGTGCGTTTTTGGTTCTGTGTGGAAAGGTGCAGTTTATATTGCATTATGGCAGTTTTGTGTATCTTTGCTATGTGCATTTTTGTTTTATGTTGACTTTTTGACTTCTTGGATGTTTTGAGTGTTATAGGACATTATTACCACTTGCCTACCGGGCACTTTTACCCCCTTCCTTCCCAGGCCAGCTTTTTCAGCTTTTAGCGCTGTCGCACTTGCGCTTCTTGACAATTGCGCGGTTGTGCAACACTGTACCCAAATTTTTATTTTTATTTTTTTTCACAAATGGAACTTTCTTTTGGTAGTGTTTTATCACCCCTGGGTTTTTTAATTTTTGCTAAAAAAAAAACCAAACTAAAAATAGACCAAAAATTTTGAAGAAAAAAAAGTTTTTCTTAGTTTGTCAGTGAATTTTGTAAATGAGTAATTTTTTTTTTTTTTCTCCTTCACGGATGTGCACTGATGAGGCGGCACTGACGGGCTGCACTGTAATCCAGGCGCTGATGATCAGTGTGCCCTGATTACCTGTACAGGTCTCCCCTGCAAGGAGATGCCACTGATCGGCTCTCCTTGCCACACACAGAGCCGTGGACACAGCCGTTCACATGGGTAAAGAGCCGCGTCATCGGTACTTTACTGAGAATGGGGTCTCGCTGTGACCTAGGAACACAGGTCGGCCGCGATCACCACGCTCCCCTCCGGTTCTGGGGCGCCGTCATGACGTCGTCCTAAAACGAGGGTGCATCCTGCCTGCTGTCCTTTTACTATACAGCGGGCGGGAAGTGGTTAAAGACCAAACTGAACCACACTAAGATGGATGCCCTCTCTGTCGAAGAACTCCACTTTAAGCATGTCTCTGGAACTTGTATTTTAAAGTGTTACTAAACCCACAACAGTAAAATCAGTCTGTATATGCAGTAAAGCATGCTTGTTATACTCACTGTGGAACCTAAGGGGTTAATCCTGCACATTGTGTAAAAAGGCTGTGAGATTCTGATTTCTCTGATCTCCCCTTCCACTGTGCCAATCCATCTCTTGATACTACCGAGCCTTTGGAGTGACTCTGCACATGCTCAGTTTGGTGTGTACTGCTAGAATGTTTTTTTTATTTCTTGGGAGGGTGCATGTGATCAGCACAGGGCCAATCAGCACTATCCAGAGGGTTAGGGGTTCTGCAGCCTCATAGGACAGTCATGGGAGAATAAAGACGACTCCTACATGCTTTAACCAGGCACTGATAGCAGTCACAAGACTGCTATATACTGCTGATGAGAAAAGGTATTTAGCAGTCTATAATGTTTACTAAAATAATTGCACCTCCATGTTCTGCGTACTGTGCAAGACCAGATATAGCGAATGCAGGCTCCTGGGTTTAGTAACACTTTAATGACACGTTTAACCTACAGAAATATATTACAGGGTGTGTTTAAAGCAACAGCGTAAAAAAAAAAAAAATGCTCACATGCAAAGGCAAACAACGATCGTCCCACGCATGTGAGTTATCATTGCCTGCATCAGTTCATGGCCAGCAATTCACGCACTAGACCTCCTCTGTAAATCTAAAGTGTTAACCTGTATAGGGCTGAAACAACTAATCGATTAATCGACAACTAATCGATTATGAAATTAATCGATTACTATTTTCATAATCGATTAATCGGCCAGTAACATAGTGGGGTTAAAAAAAAATCTAAAATGAACCCTTTATAGTACAAAAAGAACAAATAATCGCTACTGCAAATATTACTTTCACAGTTCTACACTAAAAAAAAATTAACCCCTTACAGTAGTGATTATCTGCTTTTTTTTCGTACTTTAAAGGGCTAATTTTAGTTTTTTTTCACCCCATTATGTTACTAAACGTCTTAGACCTGGTTCACATCTATAAGTTTTTTGGTGTTTTTTGCAGAAACACACTACAATTCATTTACATGGTTTCCTATGGGACACGTTTACGCAAAACGGTGCTTTTTTGGTTCAATATACTTCAATAGAGAAGCTGCAGAAAAGCATGTAATGCGTTTTTGCAGCAATATGTGTTTTTTTAATCTGCCCAACAACAAATTGGCCAAAAAAATGCAAAAACGCAAATCGCAGCAAAATCTCGTGCACACAAATCAAAACGCACAGCAAAAAGCTCCGCAGAAACAGATGAAAAGCAAACTGCATAGGTGTGTACTGAGCCTTATGCTGGCCACACGGATCAATTTTCAGACGAGAATATTTAGACGAAAATTCTTTGTACATTCACTGAATGAAAGAACGAACGTTCTTAAAATTACATTTTTTTGGAAGGAAGACATTGTTTTTGTTTTTAATAAAAAAACGTAATCACTGAGTCTGATGATATTTACCAGATTCACCCTTTAATAGTATATACAGTATATCTCCTCTAATAGTATATACAGTATATCTCTTCTGTCTGTTATGCTCAGAGTGGATTCGATATTTTGCTCCCTAACCATATAGTTGGTTATTTATAATTACCACTGCATAGAGATATTTAAGAATAAATTACCTTTTTTAAAAACTGTACACATTAACTAAATTATACACCACACTTTTTTTAAGGTTATTAACCGAATAATCGATTAATCTAAACAATAATCGGCAAGTAATCGATTATGGAAATAATCGTTAGTTGCAGCCCTAAACCTGTAAATGCATTTAAATCGTCGCCTGCGGATAGTGAAATTTACGTCATTTGTCGCCATTGCAGGTGCATGCGCAATTTCAAAGCGTGGTATGTTTGTTTGGTATTTATTTACTCGGTGTAACATTTTATATTTTACAAAAAAAAATTGGGTTATGTATTGTCGTGTTTTTTATTTATTTTTTATTTTTTGCAGTAAATTTCTAAATGGTGTTTTTCCAAAAACATTGCGTTTGAAAAACTGCTGTGCAAATACCACGTGACATAAAAAAAAAATTTGCAAAACCGACCTATGAATTCTCTATGGCCTTTGTTTAAAAAAATAAATAAAATATATATACATGTTTAGGTTTCTAAGTAATTTTCTAGCAAAATATGCTGGTCATTACTAGGGATGCAGATCTTCACTGGTCTCACGATTCGATTATGATTATCCTGTCCACAATTTGATTAGATTCCGCGATGCATCACGATTACTGTGCATGGTTAAAAACCTTTTTATCCAAAAATTCAAGCAGTCAGAAAAACTCAATTTTTCTCCAGGGGCTAGAGGGGGTGGTGGGGGTTAGGGGCTAGAGGGGGTGGTGGGGGTTAGGGGCTAGAGGGGGTGGTGGGGTTAGGGGCTAGAGGGGGTGGTGGGGTTAGGGGGTGGTGGGGTTAGGGGGTGGTGGGGTTAGGGGGTGGTGGGGTCAGGGGCTAGAGGAGGTGGTGGGGTCAGGGGCTAGAGGAGGTGGTGGGGTCAGGGGCTAGAGGAGGTGGTGGGGTCAGGGGCTAGAGGAGGTGGTGGGGTCAGGGGCTAGAGGAGGTGGTGGGGTCAGGGGCTAGAGGAGGTGGTGGGGGTCAGGGGCAAGAGGGGTGATGGGGGTCAGGGGCAAGAGGGGTGATGGGGGTCAGGGGCAAGAGGGGTGATGGGGGTCAGGGGCAAGAGGGGTGATGGGGGTCAGGGGCAAGAGGGGTGATGGGGGTCAGGGGCAAGAGGGGTGATGGGGGTCAGGGGCAAGAGGGGTGATGGGGGTCAGGGGCAAGAGGGGTGATGGGGGTCAGGGGCAAGAGGGGTGATGGGGGTCAGGGGCAAGAGGGGTGATGGGGGTCAGGGGCAAGAGGGGTGATGGGGGTCAGGGGCAAGAGGGGTGATGGTAGTGGAGGGAAGGGATCAGTGAAACTGGCACTCGCCTGCTCTGTGTCAGTCGATTCCCCCTCCTCCATGCTACTCGGTGTGTTTTCTCCTTCTGGTGCCTCCAGTGAAGCCTTTCCTCATGTCGGGTCTCCTCGAGCTCCTCCCCCCTGCACTGTACTGGCTGTCGGCTCATCAGCTGACTTTCTGCTTCAGTGAAGGGGAGGGGGCTTTATCCATCATGCAGGCTCTGCCTCTGTTTTTCTTACCCAAGAGGCAGAGAACTGCGCGGAGCGACAGATGACATCATCGGAGATCGATTAGGCCGACTCGCAGCATTGTGAACTTCTGAATCGCGATGCATCGATGCTGCGATTATATTGAACACCCTTTAATCATTACATGTAAACAAATTGGCAGAAAAAGCCTGGTCTGTTTTATTGTGAAAACCGTCCCTATGTACTGGGTTTTGTCAGGGTGTATTGTTATGCACTTGTATTTATTAGATGCTGATAGTTGCAGAGAAGTGGTGTATGTTGTTTTGTTATGGGAATCCCTTGTGATGCTGTGTGCTTCTTGTGTTCAGGCTTTGTGTTTTTGTTGTTGTTTTGTTTGTTGTTTTTTTTGCATGGTAGAGAAATAGGATGGTGTTGCTGTGTTTGTGCCAACATGGAGAGGCCTGGCTGCATTCCTGGTGGGGTCTCACAGCGTTCGGGGCAGGAGCCTACTCTGTTATACCCATTGTTCCCAACAAGAGATGGCTGTAGCATGTGGCAGCTTAGGATAACCTCTGTGTACACAAGGCTAAGCCCGATGTCTCCATTCTTAGCTGTTCGTGCATGTAATGGGTTTGCATGACAGCGGTGTAAGCAAGCCATGGCGTCCATTATGTCACTTTTGTTGTAAACGCTGTTTTTAGAAACCAGTTATTAATGTTCTGTATAAGTGTGCATGAGTAAAACAGGTTGTTACTATTTTTGTCAAGTTAAACACCTTTGGTGGGACATGGCCGTGATAAAGAATGCATTGCCTTAGGAGTGCTGTGGTAGTCGGTGAACTTTGTATTTTGCAAGTTGTAAACAAAGTGCAGTTTTGCCAGAGCTCAAAATTTGTATGGTAAAATTATTTGCAGTTATTTAAGAAAAGATGTTTCTCCTTCAGCCATTGTCTGTCTGAATTTATGTAAGATTTGTATTGAGGAGATGATACTTTTTCTTTGGAAAAAGCTAAAATATTTTAATAAAAGCTGCATGGCGTCTGTGTTGTGCTTGGGAATCAGATGTTTAGCAGAACATAGAAAATGAAAGCGGTAATTAAAAAAAAAAAAAAAAAAAACCCTGGCTGTTATGAGCAACACAGAAACTTTCATTTTTAACCACTTGAGGACCAGCGTCATACCAGTTTGTTGCTGGATTAGAAAGGTGATTTCTCGGTCATCGCTGCAGCAATGATCGAGCGTTTTTTTTTTTTCTAGGGCTGGCAATTCCCTTCACTAAGAAGCCACTGGTTACTTTTACAGGTGGTGGAAGGGGGTCACTCTCTCCCTGGCAGGCATTGAACAAGCATATAATGGTTCCAGGGGTCTCAAACTGGCAACCCTCCAGCTGTTGCGGAACTACAAGTCCCATGAGGCATTGCAAGGCTGACAGTTACAAGCATGACTCCCGCAGGCAGAGAGGCATGATGGGACTTGTAGTTCTTCAACAGCTGGAGGGCCGCTAGTTTGAGACCCCTGATATTACTTCGATCTTGGTTTGATCAGATGCTTTGGAGGGCATGGGAGAGTCCATGTCTCAGCAAAGAGTACCTGTCACTGCCCATGCTATCACAGGGGATGTTGTTCATTCCTTGTGATGGCAATAAAGTTTGAAGATGGATATCTCCGTAGCGGCAGCAGCTGCTGCTACAACCGAGGTATCCATCTTTAGAGCCGGCGATTCTGTTTACGATAACGGTGGTCTCTGCGGCGGATTCACCACAAGATCACCATTATCAGCAGCGGGAGAGGTGCCACTCCTCTCCCCCGCCCTCCCCCGCCCTCCGCGGCTTACCGGAGCCATCGGTAGTGGCGGAGGCAGTCGGGTCCTTTCACTCCTGTGGTATGGAGATGAGTGAGGCTAAGATGGCCCCCACCTGTCTCCATACCAAAGGAGGGCGGAAGCGACGTCACTTCCGCCTATACGTCTTAAAGAGGAAGTAAACCCCGATGGGTTTTACTTCCTCTTTGTTTTCCTGCAAAGGTAAAGCATAGTGGGCTACTCTGCATTGCATAGTAGCCCATTATGTGACCCTTACCTGCAGGAGAAGCCCGTGATGTCCCAGTCTTCCTTGCTAGTAGCAAGCGTCCATTCTTCACCCCTCTTCCTTCCGGGGCCACGAACTCCGGCTCTGTGACTGGCCGGAGGCGCGTGACGTCACTCCCGCGCATGTGCGTGGGAGCCGCTTTTAACGGCATGACCCGAGCTAGAATCGGCACAGCGTGCCCTTTCTAACTCCGGCGCATGCACAGAAGAAATCACCCTACGGCGATTTGCAAATATCTCCTAGACCGTGCAGGTCTGGGAGATATTTCAAGCACCTACAGGTGAGCCTTAATCTAGGCTTACCTGTAGGTTAGAGTGGTTGTAAAGGGTTTACAACCACTTTAAAGGCACATTTTTCTGTTGTCATTTTTTCAAATGACATTTTTTTTTTTTTTTTTTTGCATTTTAGTCCAAATATGAGATCTGAGGATCTGAGGACCCCAGATCTCAAATTTAAGAGGTCCTGTCATGCTTTTTTTTTCTATTACAAGGGATGTTTACATTCCTTGTAATAGAAATAAAAGTGACCCATTTTTTTTAAAAAAACAGTGAAAAAATAAATTAAAATCAAGTAAAATTTTTTTTTTAAAAGCGTCCCACGCTCGCGCGCAAAAGCGAATGCATACGTAAGTAGCGTCCGCATATGAAAGCGGTGGTCAAACCACACATGTGAGGTATTGCCGCAATCGGTAGAGCGAGAGCAATAATTCTAGCCCTAGACCTCCTCTGTAACTCAAAACATGCAACCTGTAGAATTGTTTAAACATTGCCTATGGTAATTTTTGAGGGTAAAAATTTGACGCCATTCCACGAGCGGGTGCTATTTTGAAGCGTGACATGTTGAGTATCAATTTACTCGGCGTAACATTATCTTTCACAATATAAAAAAAAATTGGACTAACTTTACTGTTTTATTTTTTATTCAAAAATTTTATTTTTTCCAAAAAAAAGTGCGCTTGTAAGACCGCTGCGCAAATACGGTGCAAAAAAAAAGTATTGCAATGACCGCCATTTTATTCTCTAGGTGGTTGGAAAAAAAAATATAATGTTTGGGAGTTCTAAGTAATTTTCCAGCAAAAAAAAAACTGTTTTAAACTTGTAAACACCAAAATCTCAAAACGAAGCTAGTCCTTAAGTGGTTAAGGACTGAGCCTCTTTTTGACACTAGTTGTTTACAAGTTAAAATCAGTGTTTTTTTTTTTTGCTAGAAAATGACTTGGAACCCCCAAACATATTTATATTATATTGTATATAATATTTTTTTTTCCGACACCCTAGAGAATAAAATGGAGGTCGTTGCAATACTTTGTCGCACCGTATTTCTGCAGCTGTCTTACAAGCGCAATTTTTTTGGGGGGAAAAAAAATACACATTTTTGACTTAAGAAATAAGACAACAGTAAATTTAGGCCATTTTTTTTTTTTTATTGTAAAAGATAATATTATGTTGAGTAAATTGATACCCAACACGTCATGCTTTAACCACTTGCCGCCCGCCCTATTACAGAATGACGGCGGCAAAGTGGTTTGATATTCCTGATCGGACGTCATATGACATGATCAGGAATATCTAGCCGATGCGCGCCCCCGGGGGCGCGCATCGCGGCGATCGTTGTTGCGGGGTGTCAGTCTGACACCCTGCAGCACCGATCTAGGTAAAGAGTCTCCGACGGAGACTCTTTACCACGTGATCAGCCGTGTCCAATCACGGCTGATCACGATGTAAATAGGAAGAGCCAGTGATCGGCTTTTCCTCACTCGCGTCTGACAGACGCGAGTAGAGGAGAGCCGATCGGCTGCTCTCCTGACGGGGGGGTCTGTGCTGATGGTTTATCAGCACAGACCCCCCTCGGATCCTACCCAGGACCACCAGGGAAGCGATCCACACTGGACCACCAGGTATGCCCCTAGACCACCAGGGAAATGTCACTGTGTGCCCAGGCAGCTGCCAATCTGTGCCCAGGCAGCTGCCAGTCAGTGCCCACTGCAATGCCTACCACTGCCAGTGCCACCAGGGATGCCAATCAGTGCCTAATTTTAGTGCGCAGCAGTGCCGCCTAGCAGTGCCCAGCAGTGCCACCTTTCATTGCCCAGTGTCGTGCCCATCAGTGCCAACCAGTGCCACCCATCAGTGCCGCCTATCAATGCCCATCAGTGCTGCATATGAGTGCCACCCATCATTGCCGCCTACCAGTGCCCATCGTCAGTGCCCACTCATTGGTGCCGCCTTATCAGTGCCCATCAGTAAAAGAGAAAACTTACTGATTTACAATTTTTTTTTAACAGAAACAAAAGCAAAACTTTTATTTTTTTCAAAAATTTCGGTCTTTTTTTATTTGTTTAGCAAAAAATAAAAACCACAGAGGTGATCAAATACCACCAAAAGAAAGCTCTATTTGTGGGAACAAAATGATAAAAATTTAGTTTGGGTACAGTGTAGCATGACCGCGCAATTGTCATTTAAACTGCGACAGCACTGAAAGCTGAAAATTGGTCTGGGCAGGAAGGTGTCTAAGTGCCCTGTATTGAAGTGGTTAAAATTGCGGCCGCTCGTGGAATGGCAACAAACTTTGATAATAAGCGAGGTTTAAAAATTTCTACAGGTTATCAGTTTTGAGTTAGAGGAGATCTAGTGGTAGAATTATGTGTGTGTATATGTGTATATATATATATATATATATATATATATATGTATGTGTGTGTATATATATATATATGTATATAATATATATATATTTTTTTATTCCTATTACAAGGAATGTTAAAATCCCTTGTAATAGAAAAAAAAGCACGACAGGACCTCTTAAATGTGAGATCTGGGGTCATCTCACATTTACACTTAAATGGCAAAAAAAAATAAAAATTTTTTTTAATGTATTGTACAAAATGTCCCCTTTAAGAACATTGGGCGGAAGTGTTTGACGTTGCTTCCGTTCCAATGTTATGGAGCCGAGTCGGGGCCATCTTTCCCTCATTCGGCTCCAGGCCTGTCAGGGGAGAGGACGCGATAGTCTCCACCGATACCGACGGCTCTGTTAAGCGGTGGAGACGACCAGAGCGTGGCAGGCGGGGCCCCTCTCCTGCACCCCGATAAAAGTGATCTTGCGGCGAATCCGCTGCAGAGACCACTTTAATACCAAAGAGGACCGCCCACTGTTTCTGAAAATACCAGGGTTATGGCAGCTAGTCTACTACGTACAGCTACGACGGTTTGCAGCAAGTGGTTGAAGCATGACATGTTGGGTATCTATTTATTCGACATGACCTCTTTTATATTTTACCAAACAATTGGGTATTCTATTGTGTTTTTGTGCAATAACATTAAAGTCTTTTTTTTTTTTTTTTCACCAAAGAAATTGAAAAACCACTGCACAAATACCGTGGGACATAAAAAATTGGAACACCCACCATTTTATTCTCTAGGGCCCCCGCTTAAAGAAAAAAAAATTTGTGGGCTCGAAGGTTTTTTTTGTTTTTTTTGTTTTTTTAAGTTTTTATTGAATGTTTGACAGCAGGTACCAGATATCTAGTGACTTTGGACGTGTCTGTTGTGTGCTTGTCTGTTTTTAGGATTGGAATAATCACAGTCCACTTTATAGCGTTGTTTCATTTATGTTGCATCATTCATTCCATGGAGGTTTGTGCAGTAGTAATCATGAGACAAGTTTTTTTTTTTTTCCATGCAAGTCTGCCTTGCTTTAGATTTCCCACAAATAGAATCGGTCTTCTAAAACGATTTCAATATTCTTCCAGCTTTGTCTTTTTGTTTTGACACTAAGGCCCCTACTCATACCTGAGTGTTTTTTGTAGCTTTGAAATCCTATTGTTCACACCTGAGTGTAGTGTGGTTTTGTAGCTTGGAAAAGTACATGAGCTTTTAAGCTTTTTGATTGCAATAGACTTCAGTGCAAGTGCTTGAAAAATGTGCGCACACGCTCATTTTGCACTATTCTTTTCCCCAGTAACAAGCTTTCTGGACTAAGTTTTTCAAAAAAAAAAAAGTTTAAAGTAGAATTATAGGCAAACATTAATTTTATTTTTATTTTTTGTTCATTTTGGATAGAGTAGGAGAGGGTTATAACCCCCTGTCAGATGGCGAAAAAAAAAAAAAAAAATCTGTGTCCCATTGCCGAGATATCCCTTCACTTCCTGTCCCATAGCCAAACAGGAAGTTAGAGGAAATCCCTGAAAATGAAAGGAGTTAATTTGGGACGACCCCCAGGTCACCAGAACTAATGTCCCCATTGGAAGATTTCCCCTCTCTCTTACTTTTCTGGGGACAACCCAGTATTTGGGGTTTTCTTTTACCTTTACTTTCACTTTCAATGATAATGGTAAACAGGACAAATAGAGAGAGGGAATCTCCTTAATAGGGGCACAGACAGCAAAGGAAACTGACAGTTCTAATCCCTCTCCACGCTATCTAAAACTAAAAAAAAAAAAAAAAAAAAAAAAAAAAAAGTTTTGCCTTTTTAGTTTATACTTTTAGCCGCTTCCCGACCGCCTCACGCAGATAAACTGCGGCAGAAGGGCACGTACAGGCAGAGTAATGTACCTTTTTAAGAGGCGGGTTGCGGGCGAGCCCCATGACTGTGATCACGGACTCTATGTCCACGGGGATACCCGCGATCGTCTCACGGAAGAACGGGGAAATGCTGATGTAAACAAGTATTTCCCCATTCTGCCTAATGACACTGATCACAGATCCCTGTAATCGGGAGTGGTGATCAGTGTCGTGTCACACATAGTCGATCCCCCCCACAGTTAGAATCACTCCCTAGGACTCACTTAACCCCTGCAGAGCCCCCCCCCCGGTTAACCCCTTCACTGCCAGTCACATTTACACAGTAAAATCAATGCATTTTTAATTGCACTGATCGCTGTATGAATGTAAATGGTCCCAAAAAGTGTCCGATCTGTCTGCCAAAATGTCGCAGTCACGATAAAAATCGCTGATCGCCGCCATTACTAGTTAAAAAAAAAAAAAAAATGCCATAAAACTATCCCCTATTTTGTAGACGCTATAACTTTTGCGCAAACCAATCAAACGCTTATTGCGATTTTACCAAAAATATGTAGAATACAAATCGGCCTAAACTGAGGGAAAAAAAATTTTTTTTTATATATTTTTTTTTTTCCTGGGATATTTATTATAGCAAAAAGTAAATATAGTATAATATATACTATATAATAAATATAGAAAATATATATTTTTTTCAAAATTGTCGGTCTTTTTTTGTTTATAGCGCAAAAAATAAAAACCGCAGAGGTGATCAAATACCGCCAAAAGAAAGCTCTATTCATGGGGAAAAAAAAGGACGTCCAGTTTTGTTTGGGTACAGCGTCACACGACCGCGCAATTGTCAGTTAAAGCGACGCAATGCCGAATCGCAAAAAGTGCTCTGGTCTTTGGCCAGCCAAATGGTCCGGAACTTACGTGGTTAAAGTGATTGTAAAATCTCGTTTATAACATGTTTGAGTAAAGGATGTAAAGTACTGTACACATCTGAGCAATGGATGGATCCTGCACATCAATACAGACCACCTGATATTGGAATGAATTGCAGTCTCAGCCTGGGCTCCCGGGAGGCTACGCCCCCAAAACCCATTTCACGGCGCCCCTCGGAGCTTAAAGCGGAGTTCCACCGACATGTATTCATTTTTTTCTTCAAAACATTTATTAGGATCATAACATTCACTTTTAGCACTCACTTGTTTTAGAAATGTCATCCCCCGATGTCCACTTTATTATAAAAAATAAAGTTTTATTAATTTGTCCCGGCCGTTTCCATCTTACTTGTGGGCATGTGAAGCCCACAAGCATACTGTTCCTTGATACGTTCTCGCGCATGCGCAGTATGACAGGCGCGCAGCGCCATTGAGTTCTCACATTGCCATCACAATGGGCAGGGTCATCGGAAGTGCCCACCCCCTGTTGTGATGGCAAAGAAGCCCTCGGCACTGCCCAGTGTCTCCTGGGAAATGACAGACATCTCCCAGGAACACTAGCGAGCACGAGCGCCGACGGAAATGACTTCAGGCGCCGTGGAGAGGAAGAGGCAGATTACGAGGAACCCCCTAGCAACAGACCTGAAAAGGTGAGTAAAAAAGTGTTTTTTTTTTTTTCCAAAGGCTGTTATTTAGATTTAATGCTGTTGATTAATGTAAAAAAAACCTTTTTTTGACTGGAACTCCGCTTTAAGCATGGTTAAGCTCTGAGAGGCGGAGTGAACCCTGTTGGGGCGTGGCCTGGTGGAAGCCCAGGCTGAGAGTGAGGATGCCATTTATTCCAATACCAGTGGGTCTGCATTGATGTACAGCTTCATGGGATCCATCCTTTGCTCAACGGTGGTTTGGACCTGAGACCATCTCCTTCCCTGGCCTGCACTCCTATGCCGCGTACACACGGTCAGACTTTTCGTCTACAAAAGTCCGACGGACTAAAGCCGGCTGACAATCCGATCGTGTGTGGGCTTCCCCGGACTTTCAGCGGACTTTTCCAGCCGCAAATCTGACGGACTTTAGATTTGAAACATGCTTCAAATCTTTACGTCGTAACTCCGCCGGACCCAGAAATCCGCTCGTCTGCATGCTAGTCCGACGGACAAAAACCCACGCCAGGGCAGCTATTGGCTACTGGCTATCAACTTCCTTATTTTAGTCCGGTGTACGTCATCACGTACGAATCCGTTGGACTTTTGTGTGATCGTATGTAGGCAAGTCCGTTCGTTAGAAAGTCTGCCGCAAGTCCGCCAAAAGTCCGCAGAAAGTCCGTCGGACGGGCTGTCGGACTTTTGTAGCCGAAAAGTCCGACCGTGTGTACGCGGCATTAGTGGTGGACACGGGTTTGGTTTCCCTTGTAGCCTGAGCGGCACACATCTTCCATTACTAGTTCCCAGTACTGTACACATCTGTTAGATAGATAGATAATAAATATATATATATATATATATATATATATATATATATATATATATATATATATATATATATATATATATATCTATCTATATATATATATATATATATATCTATATATATATATATATATATATCTCTATCTATATTATCTATCTATCTCTGCCAGTCTGTAGTTAGCCTTACGCTGGCTGTACACTGCTTGGATTTAGTAGTTATCAACCAAAATTCAAGCTGTGGATGGCCCTGTTGGCACCCCCCGCCTGCTTGGCAAGTGGAGTTTTCAGTCAAGCTTTGACGAAGGAGTTGGTCTGAATTGGCACTTACATCCAAGCAGATTCAAGTACTGTTCAAGTAGACGTGGCGGCTGAATTCAATAGCTAGCAACTGATGTCCCTCTATCCACACTGCTTAACCTGTATAGGGAAACCAATTACATTTTTCTGCATGGATTTGAACAAGAGAAATGTATGGCCAACTTTACACCGCCTCTGATGTTCACTAGTGACACATTCTGCTTGTGCCTTTGACCTTGCACTTGGTGTCCCAGGCTCATGCTTTGGATGTCTGTTAATGGCTTGCTAAAGGCAATTCATGCACCTTGATCTTGAACATCACTTAAAATTTTTTAGTTGTTTTTGATGTTCTACTAGGTCAGAGGTCTCCAAACTATGGCCTGCTGGAAATATTTACATCCTGCCCAAAGCTAGGGTCAGGTTCACTTAACTACATTCCTCCATTTCCAGTTGGCAGTGAAGAGTGTCAATATTCTGTCAGAATAGCAAACCCATCAGATTAGGTAACTGAAGTGATGTTCCGTCAGCTGCCTATGTGTTCCCCCACTACCAGGTTTGCTAATCTGGCAGAACATCTGCAGTCAGAAGAAGGCGGCAGCAGACACCTTGGTACACCCGGCTAGGTCTTGAATTTCAGAGTAATTTTAGCAATAAAGTGAGCGTATGTAAAAAAATATAGTATGTTGACATCTGTGATGCTGTTTGATACATTTTGAAAGAAGCTGGACGGTAGCAGAGGCCATGTTGGTACACCCAACACTGGTCAGCGCTAAACCTTTAGGCTTTCAAAATTAAACAGCATCACAGATGTCAATATACTATATTTATACCTGCTCACTTTATTGCTAAAATTACTCTGAAACTCAAGACTTAGCTGGGTGTAGTAAAATGTCCGCTGCCTTCCAACTTCAGGTGTTCTGTCAGGTTAGCGAACCTGGTAGCGATGGAACGCATGCGCAGCTGACGGACCGTTGTTTCCGTTACCTAATCTGACGGGTTCGCTAATCTGATAGAACCAATAGCAATCCATGACGTGCTTGCCCCTGCAAAACAGAACTTCTCTGTCCATACTTGCTCCAACCTCTCAGTTCTTCTGCTATAACTGACTATTTTGTGTAAGCAAGGTAATGGTGGACGACTGGTAGGAAATCTGATGTAAAGGGGGCTCTAACTGGGTGGGCTTTGATAGACATTCTAATGTAAATGGGGATAACGTAAAGGGGATTCCTAAGTTAGACATGATGTAAGAGGGGCTCTTTATTTTACTGTCCTTTCTCTTTTGTTCTGAATAACATGCTAATCCTAAAAAAAAAAAAAATTTTTTTGGACCTTTAAATGTTGGTAACAAATTTTAAATGTGACCCCTTTTCTAGATTGAGTGCCACAGGCTTTTGAAGGTGCTTAACAAACTTGGGGATGGTCCTTCACTGCCCAGGGGAGTAAAGGATCTAAAGTACTGTGTGGGCATCATGGAATTGAGTACGACAGAAGGCCTTGGGGCTCAGATCTGTGATGGGCAGATCTCTCCATACCTGTTTTCAAGGGGATGTCTGACTGTCTGGGAGCAGCCTTTATGTCTGTTGCTTATTTCAGTTTGGGAGTGTTTTTTATTTTTTTTTTATTTTTTCTGTTTTTAGATGTTTTTTTTTTTTTTCGACATAGGAATCCAATATCTGTTTTGAGAAGAGACTATATATGCCAGCTGTATTTGGTTATGATACATGGCAGTAGTGCAAATTGGTCTGTGTTCAAGCTTGTTTATCCATAGCCTATGTAATTATGCTCATTTGCAAACTATTTGACTTAAGCAAACTGTTTTCCATAGTTGCTTGCATGCCAAGAATATGAAGATCCAGTAACATGATCTAACATTTTTCTCATGCAGCCAGACATAAATTCATAGAGGAACTCTCTTCGCTGTGTGTTTCGTCACCCACACAAAGAATATTGTACATTTCTCTAATAGCTTAAATCAGGGGTAGGCAACAAGAGGTGGAGATCTACCTGAACAACATGGGAGAAGATCACCGGGCACAGTGTCGCCGCCTCACACCTGACTTAAACCTCTAATTGCTGTACTACTGTGTAGCAATCGCGTGCATTGCAAGGCAATCATGGGTTTAAATCAGGTGGTGAGGAGGCAACGTATTGCCTCCTTAGCACCTGTCAAACACACTCTGATCGCTTTTCAGGGGAGCAACGGTGCCTGCTGCACTTGTGAATGAACCCTTACTGTTCTAAGGCCCCTATAAGGCTGCTTTCACACTGATGTGCTGCGGTTTACCCACACTGCGGTGCAGCACAGTGCATCTACAACTTTCCTGGGTTAGCTGCGCTTTGCAATAGACTTCTATTATATCTTGCATTTAGGAGTTTTGGTGCACTTTCACAATGCAGTGCACCAGACCTGCAGGATATAATAGAGGTCTATAGATAAGCGCAGGAAAGCTGCAGGTGCGGTTGCTATCACTTCGCATGGGACAGGAGTCGGCACTACAGAGGAGGCTTCGGCTTATGCGGCTCCCTACTACAGCTCCAACTTTACAAGTAGTCCCTCTGCATTGCACTCTAATGATGCTCTGGAATAGCGGGTCAGTGAGCCCAGACCGCGATCTACCAGTTACCTGTCTGTGATCTACTGGTTGCTGACCCCTGGCTTAAAGGCTTAGTTCACTTTTGTGATCATATATTGTTACACCCACATTTACAATGTAACATGGTCACGTCTCCCCCCCCCCAAAATCCTTAACCTGAATCGTGGGGTTCCTCACCTTGGATCCTTCTGTGTTTTTGTTCACTTTTTTTTTCTTCTATTTGGCACAGCTGTGTGCATCATCCATTCTCAAATAAGAAGTTCCATCTGCCATCACAGCAAAGGGACTCAAAGGTTTCAATGGAGTATAAGAGCGGTGATATCTCCACACTTGTAATCCACGGTTTGCTTCCTCCAGCCACCACACGGTGGGTTCATAGCACCTTGCAGGCTAGTAGAAAATTCTGCAGGAGCCTGTGAAAATCTAAGCTCAGCACTGTGCGTGCGCCAGGGGACCGCTACTGCGCTTGTGCTGACCGGGCACAGCGCTAGCTCACATCTTCCGCCATGCATCGGCCGGTCGCTGCGCCAGCGGCTTCCACCATGCATCGGCCGGCCGCAACGCCAGCGGCTTCCACCATGCACTGGTCGGTCGCAGCTCCAGCGGCTTCCACCATGCATCAGCCGGTCGCAGCTCCAGCGGCTTCCACCATGCATTGGCCGGTCGCAGCTCCAGCGGCTTCCACCATGCATTGGCCGGTCGCAGCGCCAGCGGCTTCTACCATGCATTGGCCGGTCGCAGCTCCAGCGGCTTCCACCATGCATTGGCCGGTCGCAGCTCCAGCGGCTTCCACCATGCATTGGCCGGTCGCAGCGCCAGCGGCTTCCACCATGCATTGGCCGGTCGCAGCGCCAGCGGCTTCCACCATGCATTGGCCGGTCGCAGCGCCAGCGGCTTCCACCATGCATCGGCCGGTCGCAGCGCCAGCGGCTTCCACCATGCACTGGTCGGTCGCAGCGCCATCTTCCTTACTCTTGTGCACACGGCACACTCCCAAGGGGCAAAAAAGCATACAAATTATAAGAATTGTCAACAAAAAAGAAAAAATTTTATACTATTTATGTGGTGTTTTTACTGTAAAAACAAAACTGCTTTATTTTCAGACCTTGTGCACTCGGGCGTTGAGAGGCTCAAAAGTGCTGAAGCTTAAAATCGGTGATTTCCTGCACCTGAGGAGCTGCAGGAGGCATTTACAGCTGGCCATAGAAGTAAATGGCTGTACACGGCCGTACTTGTGTAGACCCCCCGATCCTTCTGTGCATTCACTTATATCGTTAGCTGTATGTGCCACCTACAGCCCCCTGGGCACAGGAAATGTCTGTGTGCATCAGACCCTGGGGCTTAATGTTGCTTTAATTTGTGTATGTGTGACACACACACACACACACACACACACACACACACACACACACACACACACACACACGTTTATTTATTTTAGCGCAAAGGATGGACTATACCTATAAATAGCAGGTCACGTGCTAAGGCCACCGTTCGCTAAAAGTGTTTTGAGTAAGCATTGGAGGCTTGCATCACCCATTTTATACTTCACAACAATGCTGAGGTTCCACTACACTAGTTTGTGTAGCTGCCTCTCTCTTGAAGCCTTAAAGTGAACATGTCCCAGGATCATGTACACTAAAGTATGTACAATAGGAACAAGCAGTAAAAGCACTTTTTTTTTAAAACAACAAATTTAAGTAAGTAATTCACGCTGGGGAAAAATACAAATACAAAAAAAGCAGCTACTGTGCAATTTTGTGATACCAAACGTGTAAAAATTCTATAAAACCATCAAAGTGGTGCTAAATTCCCCTAAAATGCTATACATGTAAGCTCATTTACCAAAATAAAATTAAACTCCTTAGTAGTGAAATTTTAAGCGGCTGAAAATTATCGGGCGAAAAAACAGTTTTCAGCATTAGGCCGATAATGGCTACTGAAAACGCTCGCTATTTTGCATTCTTGATGCATTTTCAGTGCATTTCAATGGTGCATTTTTGGTGCGGGGTTGTTGGGCATATTTGTTTTTGTTTTTTTTTTTGTTTTTTTTTTTTTCTGACCGAAAATGCAGCAAGCAGGATTTTTAAAACTACATCCAAAAGTACAGACAATTGTCATTTTTGTGTTTTTAAAAGTCAGCAGCTATAGTAGGAGTAGGTCTTAAAGCGGAACTCTCTCCCTTTTTTGGGTGGAGCTCCACTTTAGGAATATATGAATGGTTTAATGTCCAAAATCTTGACACAGATGCACTTCAAGTTATTGCTGGGAGTTGAGACGGGAGATCTCCCCGCCGCTTCCAGTGAAGGGAGCCTGGTGTCAGTGCACCATTCAGAGGTGTAAGAGCAGTATCAAAGAGAAGAGAGGATGCCGCTCACCAACCGAGTGCACTAATATGTAGATTAATGTGTGGCCTAGGCAGCGTCGCTCCAGCCACGGCCCCCTAACATGGCTGCCCCATGTCAGGACCAGACCAAAGAAGAAAGGGCGGCGCTCTGTGATCGAGCATCCGGTGAGCAAAGCTTGGTCACAGAGCAGCGCCCTTTCTTCTCTTTGGTTTACCAAATAATGAGCCATTATTGTCCAGCATGCCGGTATTATACAGAAATGTAACAGGCAGCTGTCCATCAGCTGCTGGGCCAAACCATACTACTTTTCTTCCCATGTCAAAGAGCTTGTCCTTCTGAACTGACTAAGCCCCAATTCCCTAGGTGTTCTGCTCCATGTGTGGTGCACAAACTACAATTACTATATAAACTACAATTTTCTATGTATTTTTATGGTGAGCGGTGACCTTCCTTTTTTTTTTTTTTTTTTTTTTTTTATCCCTCCTTTGAAATTCAATTTTGTTTTTCTGCACTATGCAGAATTGGTGGGAGGTGTGACACCATTATGTGGCTTTTGTATTGTGCAAGGTCCATAAAGACATAGATAAGTGTGTTTTGGGGTGGAGGAACTTGACTAGCCTGCACAGAGTCCTGACCTCAACCTGATAGAATATCTTTGGGCTGAATTAGAGTGGAGACTGCGAGCCAGGCCTTCTCATCCACATCAGTGCCTGACCTCACAAATGCGCTTCTGGAAGAATGATCAAACATTCCCATAGACACACTCCTAAACCTTGTGGACGGCCTTCCCGGGAGAGTTGAAGATGTTATAGCTGCAAAGGGTGGGCCAACTCAATATTGAATGAATCCTACGGACTAAGACTGGGATGCCATTAAAAAGGAAGTAAACCCTGATGGGTTTTACTTCCTCTTTATTCCCCTGCAAAGTGAAAGCATAATGGGGTAGTATGCATCGCATACTACCCCATTATGTGGCACTTACCTGTAAATGAAGCCCACCCCCCCCCCTGCTGGTGGGCGCATCCATCTTCACCCCTCTTCCATCTGGGGCCACGGACTCCAACTCTGTGATTGGCTGGAGCCGCGTGATGTCACTCTGGCACATGCGTGCAGGAGCCCGTCAGTCGTGGCACTTGCTAGTGGCTCGGAGGGCCGTTTCTTCACAGCGCCTGCGGCGATGATGACATTGGTGCACTACAAAGTAAATATCTCCTAAACGGCGCACGTTTAGGAGATATTTACAGCACCTATAGGTACAAGTTGCACAGAGGGGTTTACAACCACTTTAACCACTTCAGCCCCGGAAGGATTTACCCCCTTCCTGACCAGAGCACTTTTTACAATTCGGCACTGCGTCGCTTTAACTGCTAATTGCGCGGTCATGCAATGCTGTACCCAAACGAAATTTGCGTCCTTTTCTTCCCACAAATAGAGCTTTCTTTTGATGGTATTTGATCACCTCTGCCGTTTTTATTTTTTGCGCTATACACGGAAAAAGACCGAAAATTTTGAAAAAAAATGATATTTTCTACTTTTTGTTCTAAAAAAAATCCAATAAACTCAATTTTAGTCATACATTTAGGCCAAAATGTATTCGGCCACATGTCTTTGGTAAAAAAAATGTCAATAAGTGTATATTTATTGGTTTGCGCAAAAGTTATAGCGTCTACAAACTAGGGTACATTTTCTGGAATTTACACAGCCTTTAATTTATGACTGCCTATGTCGATTCTTGAGGTGCTAAAATGGCAGGGCAGTACAAAACCCCCACAAATGACCCCATTTTGGAAAGTAGACACCCCAAGGAATTTGCTGAGAGGCATGTTGAGCCCATTGAATATTCATTTTTTTTGTCCCAAGTGATTGAATAATGACAAAAAAAAAAAAAAAAAAAAAAAATTACAAAAAGTTGTCACTAAATGATATATTGCTCACACAGGCCATGGGCATATGTGGAATTGCACCCCAAAATACATTTAGCTGCTTCTCCTGAGTATGGGGATACCACATGTGTGGGACTTTTTGGGAGCCTAGCCGCGTACGGGGCCCCGAAAACCAAGCACCGCCTTCAGGATTTCTAAGGGCGTACATTTTTGATTTTACTCCTCACTACCTATCACGGTTTTGAAGGCCATAAAATGCCCAGATGACATAAACCCCCCCCAAATGACCCCATTTTGGAAAGTAGACACCCCAAGCTATTTGCTTTGAGGCATGTTGAGTCCATGGAATGTTTTATATTTTGACACAAGTTGCGGGAAAGTGACAATTTTTTTTTTTTTTTTTTTTTTTTTTGCACAAAGTTGTCACTAAATGATATATTGCTCACACAGGCCATGGGCATATGTGGAATTGCACCCCAAAATACATTTAGCTGCTTCTCCTGAGTACGGGGATACCACATGTGTGGGACTTTTTAGGAGCCTAGCCGCGTACGGGACCCCGAAAACCAAGCACCGCCTTCAGGATTTCTAAGGGCGTACATTTTTGATTTTACTCCTCACTGCCTATCACAGTTTCGGAGGCCATGGAATGCCCAGGTGGCACAAACCCCCCCCAAATGACCCCATTTTGGAAAGTAGACACCCCAAGCTATTTGCTGAGAGGCATGGTGAGTATTTTGCAGCTCTCATTTGTTTTTGAAAATAAAGAAAGACGAGAAAAAAAAATTTTTTTTTTCTTTTTTCAATTTTCAAAACTTTGTGACAAAAAGTGAGGTCTGCAAAATACTCACTATACCACTCAAGAAATAGCTTGGGGTGTCTACTTTCCAAAATGGGGTCATTTGGGGGGTTTTTTTGCCACCTGGGCATTCCATGGCCCCCGAAACTGTGATAGGCGGTGAAGAGTGAAATCAAAAATTTACGGCCTTAGAAAGCCTGAAGGCGGTGCTTGGTTTTCGGGGTCCCGTACGCGGCTAGGCTCCCAAAAAGTCTCACACATGTGGTATCCCCGTACTCAGGAGAAGCAGCAGAATGTATTTTGGGGTGTAATTTCACATATTCCCATGGCATGTTTGAGCAATATATCATTTAGTGACAACTTTGCGCAAAAAAAAATAAAAAAAATAAAAAATTGTCTCTTTCCCGCAACTTGTGTCACAATATAAATTATTCCATGGACTCAACATGACTCTCAGCAAATAGCTTGGGGTGTCTACTTTCCAAAATGGGGTCATTTGGGGGGGGTTTGAACTGTCCTGGCATTTTATGCACAACATCTAGAAGCTTATGTCACACATCACCCACTCTTCTAACCACTTGAAGACAAAGCCCTTTCTGACACTTATTGTTTACATAAAAAAATAATTTTTTTTTGCAAGAAAATTACTTTGAACCCCCAAACATTATATATTTTTTTTAAAGCAAATGCCCTACAGATTAAAATGGTGGGTGTTTCATTTTTTTTTTTCACACAGTATTTGCGCAGCGATTTTTCAAACGCATTTTTTGGGGAAAAAACACACTTTTTTACATTTTAATGCACTAAAACACACTATATTGCCCAAATGTTTGATGAGATAAAAAAGATGATCTTAGGCCGAGTACATAGATACCAAACATGACATGCTTTAAAATTGCGCACAAACGTGCAGTGGCGACAAACTAAATACATTTTTAAAAGCCTTTAAAAGCCTTTACAGGTTACCACTTTAGATTTACAGAGGAGGTCTACTGCTAAAATTACTGCCCTCGATCTGACCTTCGCGGCGATACCTCACATGCATGGTGCAATTGCTGTTTACATTTGACGCCAGACCAACGCTTGCGTTCACCTTAGCGCGAGAGCAGGGGGGACAGGGGTGCTTTTTTTTTTTTTTTTTTTTTTTTTTCTTTATTATTATTATTTTTTTATCTTATTTTTAAACTGTTCCTTTCATTTTTTTTTTTTTTAAATCATTTTTATTGTTATCTCAGGGAATGTAAATATCCCCTATGATAGCAATAGGTAGTGACAGGTACTCTTTTTTGCAAAAATTGGGGTCTATTAGACCCTAGATTTCTCCTCTGCCCTCAAAGCATCTGATCACACCAAGATCGGTGTGATAAAATGCTTTCCCAATTTCCCAATGGCGCTGTTTACATCCGGCGAAATCTACGTCATAAAATGCTCGTAGCTTCCGGTTTCTTAGGTCATAGAGATGTTTGGAGCCACTCTGGTCTCTGATCAGCTCTATGGTCAGCTGGCTGAATCACCGGCTGCATTTTCAGGTTCCCTGTTGAGACAGGAGAGCCAGAGAAAAACACGGAAGATGTTGGGGGGGGGGGGGGCATTCCCTCCCACTGCTTGTAAAAGCAGTCTAGAGGCTAATTAGCCACTAGGATTGCTTTTACATGAAAGCCGACCGCTGGCTGAAAAGAATGATACCAAGATGATACCTAAACCTGCAGGCATCATTCTGGTATAACCACTCAAAGTCGTGAATGGCATACCTGAAGACAAAAAAATGGTTAACAATAAAGCACAGTAAACGGTAAGGTATAAAAAATTGCATACCTGAAAAGCAAACATGATAAAACATAATAACAATAAAACATTGCAGAATAGAATACAGTAAAAAAGAGCAGAACAATAGAGAGAGAATAGAGAGAGAGAGAACAATAAAACGACAACTATTTTTATTTTATATTTTTGTTTGTGTTTTTTTTTTTTTACACTTTTTTTTGTAACTAACTATAATAACTGTAACCGGTTCCAGGTTCGGGTCTCTCAAAATGTGATGGCATCTCGGGAGACCCTGTGAAAGTGTGCCTAGTCTGTGCAATGCTGTACCCTACGCTAATACTCAACTAGTGCATGGTAGCGTTCAAAACATTCACCAATGCAAAGACCAGGATTGTCAGGACAGGAGGGACAATAATAGCGGGTGTCACGGCTATATCCGCGCTTGCTGCAGACACAACATATTTTTTGGGGGGTTCGCTGGGTAGGGGTACTCGGGAGGACATAAAGAAAATGCCTCTCATGCAGCCGACTGCATTTGGTTGGGGATGTGAATGGGGGAAGTACGGGCGCTGCAGAAGCGGTGGGTTCCCAATTAGGATTGGCGAATGCAGCAGGAAGGGCACTATGGGCACGACGGGCCTGTGTTTGTCTTTTTGGTGGCAGCGGGACACTACTTGTGCTTGCCACCTCACCAGCTTCAACTGCACTTATGGGACTCGCCACGTCACCAAGTGTTACTGCAGTGCTGGTTTGACTACGACCGGGGTGTACTACGCTGCTGGTGCTTGCCAGTTCCCCAAAACGCTACCAAAAAAACTGTTAGCGATCGCAGGGATCAGGCCTGACTCTGCGAACGCTGCAGTTATGCGTTTAGAGTTTTGTAAGTTTCAGTGATCGATCGATACTGCACTTGGGTGGGCTGGGCCGGGCCGGGCGGAGGGGCAAAACGCAGGTGCTAGCAGGTATCTGGGCTGATCCCGCTAACACTGCGTTTTTGGGAACCCTAAACTGCTGGGGACGCTAGTATAGATCTGATCGGATCAGATATTGATCTGTTCAGATACTATACCACTAAGGGAGGTGTATGCTGCGTGCGTGGGTGTTAGCGGTACTGGCGCTAATCTGACGCTGCCTGGGGCTGGTGCTTGCCAGTTCACCAAAATGCTACCAAAAAAACTGTTAGCGATCGCAGGGATCAGGCCTGACTCTGCGAACGCTGCAGTTATGCGTTTAGTGTTTTGTAAGTGACAGTGATCGATCGATACTGCACTTGGGTGGGCTGGGCTCGCCTGGGCGGAGGGGCAAAACGCAGGTGCTAGCAGGTATCTGGGCTGATCCCGCTAACACTGCATTTTTGGGAACCCTAAACTGCTGGGGACGCTAGTATAGATCTGATCGGATCAGATATTGATCCGATCAGATACTATACCACTAAGGGAGGTGTATGGTGCGTGCGTGGGTGTTCGCGGTACTGGCGCTAATCTGACGCTGCCTGGGGCAACGCATATCACCGCCGGGCGATCAGGGGGCTAAACCTTTATTCGGTAATAAACGGCGGGTGCCCTGACACTATAAAAAATAAACTAACTAACCAGCGTCACCCGTAACAGTTATACGGTGATCAGTGGTGAAAGGGTTAACTAGGGGGCAATCAAGGGGTTAAAACATTTATTAGATAGTATATGGGGGTCCCTGTCGCTATAAAACACTGACGGCGAACCTAAATATTTACGTCCCTAACTAGCGTCACCAGTGACACTAATACAGCGATCAGAAAAATGATCGCTTAGCGACACTGGCGACAGGGGGTGATCAAGGGGTTAAAACTTTATTAGGGGGGGTACTGGCGCTAATCTGACGCTGCCTGGGGCGACGCATATCACCGCCGGGCGATCGGGGGGCTAAACCTTTATTCGGTAATAAACGGCGGGTGCCCTGACACTATAAAAAATAAACTAACTAACCAGCGTCACCCGTAACAGTTATACGGTGATCAGTGGTGAAAGGGTTAACTAGGGGGCAATCAAGGGGTTAAAACATTTATTAGGTAGTATATGGGGGTCCCTGTCGCTATAAAACACTGACGGCGAACCTAAATATTTACGTCCCTAACTACCGTCACCAGCGACACTAATACAGCGATCAGAAAAATGATCGCTTAGCGACACTGGTGAGGGGGGGTGATCAAGGGGTTAAAACTTTATTAGGGGGGGTAAGGGGGGTACCCTAGACCTACAGGGGGGTTACAGTAACTGTCCTAACACTGCTAACTGTCACAAACTGACACTATGCAGTAATCAGGAAAAAAAAAAAAAAAAAAAAAAACCTGCTTGGTGTCAGTTTGTGACAGGGGGGGGGGGTGATTGGGGGGGGGATCGGGGGGCGATCGGGGGGGGATCGGGGGTGTAATGTATGCCTGGCATGTTCTACTGTGTGTGTTTGTGTTGTGCACTTACTTACATGTCATCTCTCCTCGGCGCTGGAACGGAAACTGACAGCCGAGGAGAGATGACATCACATCCTCTGCCTCTGTGTACTATACAGAGGCAGGGGATGTTCGTCAGTGGCTGGGAGCGATCGCGAGGGGGGGGCCACGATCGGATGGTCTCCCCCTCGTCTGTCATCGCTCCCAACCAAATGCCGACCGCAGCTGGCACCGGGGGGGGGTCCGATCGGACCCCCCACCCGCGGGAAGGCAATCACGTACTAGGTACGTGATTTTGCCTGCCCGTGCCGCTCTGCTCACGTATATAGGCGTGAGGCGGTCGGCAAGTGGTTAAAGTTTGTGTGTAAAGGCAGGTGTCCCAATACTTTTGGCACAATGGTGTAAATGAAATCAACAAGCATGAAAAACAGAATTGTTTGTTTTGGGTTGAGGTTCATATCAGCCAGCCACTGGCTGAGCACAAACTGGCATACTTCAGTAGCAATTTCAGAATCTTTTGTCCTTTTTTTGTAATTGTCCCCCTGACACCCGAACTGCTTTTTCTTCTGACTTGTGTAGTATTATATTCACATGCGCTTTGTGAAGGGATTTTCCCCTGTTCTTATGGAGAATAATGATGCGGTATGAGGCCTCTTGCACACTATACTGATGTATGAGCACGGGCTGATGTGACGTAGATTTTTTATTTATTTTGTTTTACTCGTGAAGACGCAGCGCTTGTTTACTTGTGTGTACAGCCTTATAAACAATGGGCTGCATTTTAGATCAGTAAAAAAAAATTGCCGTACTGAGCGTTTTCAAGCTGCAGTGTGCAAGAGGCCTTTAAAGATTACCTTTTGTGAAAGAAACGTGCAGCTGTCAACATTGACCTCATTCTAAAAATGGCAGCTTCCTGCCTGCCTTTAGCTTTGGCACCTTTTGAGAAACATACCTTTTATATGTGATCTATTGATACAGAAAGCTGCGACACTGGAAGGTTTTCATGATGGACTACTGACCCTTTCATAAGGAAAAGAATGCAAAGGAAAAACAGCCCATGTGCTCCTTTTTTATTTTTTCTCTTGTTACAGGCTTCCATTAATCAGTTGCATTGCCAGTACAGCTGCACGATTCTGGCCAAAATGAAAATCACAATTTTTTTACTTGGAATAAAAAGATCACAATTTTCTCATGATTCTCGCAACGTAAAATCTCATGTGATACAAAAAAAAATGGGCTAACTTTACTGTTTTTTTTTTTTTTTTTTTTCCTTTTTTTTTTTTAAGCTTAATTTAAAGCGGAGTTCCACACAAAAATGGAACTTCCGCTTTTCGGAACCCTCCCCCCCCTCCGGTGTCACATTTGGCACCTTTCAGGGGGGAGGGGGGTGCAGATACCTGTCTAAGACAGGTATTTGCACCCACTTCCGGCATAGACTCCCATGGGAGTCTATGCCTCTTCCCGTCCCCACCGCGCTGTCTGCTGGGAACACACAGCTCCCAGGAGAGAGCAGGGACCACTTGGGACGCGCAGCGCGACTCGCGCATGCGCAGTAGGGAACCGGGAAGTGAAGCCGCAACGCTTCACTTCCTGATTCCCTCACCTAGGATGGCGGCGGCAGCTGCCGAGAACCAAGCGGGTTCTCGGCGTCCCCTGCCGACATCGCTGGACCCTGGGACAGGTAAGTGGCCATGTATTAAATGTCAGCAGCTGCAGTATTTGTAGCTGCTGGCTTTTAATATTATTATTATTATTATTATTATTATTATTATTATTATTATTATTTTTTTTTTTTTTTGGCGGTGTGGGTGAACCCCCGCTTTTAAAGTCATTTTTTTCCAAAATTGCATTTGAAAGACCACTGCGCAAATACAGTGTGACATAAAAAAATTGCAACAACCACCATTTTATTCTCTAGGGCAGGGCTCGACAAAACCCGGGCGCCAGGTCGCATTTGCGACTAGAATTAGCGACCTGGCGCCTGGGGCGGCACAGCTGTGTGTCCGTTCGACACCCCCCCCCTCCCGCCGCGATCGCGCTGGGCCGCGCCGGTAATTGAGGCCCCGGCTTTGCGGCCTACTGCAGTCCTATGGTTCCTGGTTCTTTCTGCAATCGGGCGCCCTCTGGTGGTGGCCGTTGGTATGACAAGACATCCACCAATGCTAATGGAGCTTTTCCTACCTGTTTTCACTGCCTGCTCATCTCCTTCCCTTTACTTAGAACCCCCAAAACATTATATATATTTTTTATTCTAACACCCTAGAGAATAAAATGGCGGTAATTGCAATACTTTCTGTCACACCGTATTTGCGCAGCGGACTTACAAGCGCACTTTTTTGGGAAAAAATACTTTTTTTAATTAAAAAATAAGACAACAGTAAAGTTAGCCCAATTTTTTTTATATTGTGAAAGATAATGTTACGCAGAGTAAATTGATTCCCAACATGTCACGCTTCAAAATTTCATCCGCTCGTGGAATGGCGACAAACTTTTACCCTTTAAAATCTCCATAGGCGTCGTTTAAAAAATTCTACAGGTTACATGTTTTGAGTTACAGAGGAGGTCCAGGACTAGAATTATTGCTCTCGCTCTAACGATCGTGGCGATAGGGGGGGCCCTCTCCTGCCGCCGATAAAAGTGATCTCGCTGCTAATCTGCTGCAGAGACCACTTTTATCTGAAAGAGAACCGCCGGCTCTTGAAGAAGATACCGGGGTTATGGTAGCTAGCTGCTACCATAACTACGGTATTTCTCTTCAAAGACAGGACGTATATAGTCGTCCTGCGGGAAGGAAGTCTGTCTGATCAGGTTCGCCTGTCAGTTTTTCAGGCGGACCTGATTGGATCCTTAGTGGGAATATGGCGGTCTTGTGTACCTGCATGGCAGGAAATAAAAGCAGTCACATTAGTTCTAGTCGTCTCTGTGTAAATTTAAGATTGGTTAATTTTTATATTGAAAATAAAGCTTTGTCGGTCGTTTAAAAAAAAAAAAAAACCTGGCTCCTAACTTTTTTAGCTGGCTCCTAGATTCCAAGCAAATTTGTCAAGCCCTGCTCTAGGGTCTCTACTAAAAAAAAAATATATAATGTTTGGGGGTTCAAAGTAATTTTCTAGCAAAAAAAAAAAAAGATTTTAACTTGAAACCAACAAATGTCAGAAAAAGGTTTTGTGTTGAAGACAGTTTAACCACTTAATTTTACACACCAAGTCTATTCCATTGACAAATTGTTACAATGTTTATACTTAAGTTCAACTGCTAAAGAATGTTGTGATTCTTGGCAGACTGCCTGTTTTTTTTTCTTTCTTTCTTTTGACGGCTGTGGCTTCAGAATAGCAGAGAGAATTCTTTGCATAGCAAGAATCGTGAAACACTTATCAAGATTGTAACGGGGGAAAAAAATCGCGATAACGATTCTTGACGATTAGTCGTGCATCTCCAGCAATCGGTTAACTTTTGTTGCATATGCTAAATTGTCTCCTTTAATTTTAAAGTGGCTTCATGCTGTCCATACACATAATAATCCTTGGATCGTAGATTTGATCACATTTCTAGTGATCCTTAAGCCAGCCATAGACTGTTCGAATCTCAGCCAGGTTCACCTTCGACCGGCCGAGAGTCGAACTATGCATGGGCAGGCTGGACGTAACCAAGTGGAACGATCGATGAACTTGGGTACTTCCAGCCTGTAGAATTTTACATGTGACTGCCACTAGATTGGTGTCTGGCGATGGGAGAGGTACTTATTTATATTCTTTTTCAGGGAGAGTTTAGTGGAGATTTTTTAAGACGGTCACTTTAATGTATTCATGTAATTTTAATAGCTGCTTTTTTACATTCTTTTTTTTTTTTTTTGTTTTTTGTTTTTTTTTGCTCCACATTTTCTTTGCAAGCCAGCTCAGTTAAGACCCTTTCCTGATCCTTTCCCTCTGCAGAGATTTATTTAATTAATAGCACTTTTGCCGCTGTAGTTCTAATTCTATTTAATGCTTCTATTTTTAGCTTTTTATGTCATCCAACTTGTATCCTGTAGTAATACAACCCTCTCTGTTTAACTGGGAAGTGACATTGCTCTCCCATAATCCAGTGCTGCATTATTTAGCTGTAATTCTAACCATAAACTGCAATCCTCCCCATATTGCCTTTGGGTGTTGCATGCATACTGCGCTGCTCAGGTGTGATCAGCCCACAGGTACTAATCTTTTATGAGGGAGGCAGAGCATGTTTCTGATTCATTCTTGTATGTCACCTCAGAGTGTATGTAAACCCCAATCACCTAAATCTGTTGTAAACTTTAACATGTGAAAGGATAACTAAAGGTTCGTTTAAAAAAAAAAAAAAGTCATACTTCCTCTGTGCAGTTGGTTTTGCACAGAGTGGCCCCGATCCTCCTCTTCTGGGGTCCCTCAGTGGCGCTCCTGCCCCCTATTCTCGAGTGCCCCGTTGGAGAGTCGTTCTCCCTCGGGGCACTCGTGCGGGCGCGCTCCCGTGTCCTGCTGCTGCGTCTATTGACACAGATAGCAGGACTCGGCCCCGGCTCCCGCGCCATTGGATTTGATTGACAGCAGCAGGAGCAAATGGCTGCGCTGCTATCAGCCAATCCAATCAGGTTCCTAGACACCGGCTGGAGCTGGTGTGCTCATCCCCGTCCCTGGAAAGACCGGGTTTAGGTATGTAAAAGGGGGGGCTCTGGGGGGCAGCTGTATCACAGGAGGTTTTTCACCTTAATGCATAGACTGTATTAAGGTGAAAAACCTTGAGGGTTTACAACCCCTTTTTAATGTAGACCAGGGGTAGGCAACCTTTCAGAGGTTGAGATCTACCATGGACAACATGGAGGAAATCAAAGTCCCCCGGGATCGGGGAGGGGGGGGGGGGTTGTGCTTCGTCACATAAGAGATGGGTTTTTTATCTTCATGCATAGAATTTATGAAGGTAAAAGATGACCTCCAGCCAACCAATCCCCCCCCCCCCCCCCCACCCACTTGTTTATTTTTATTTTTTTATATGACCCTGCCTACCTAAAGTTGGTATCTGCACACCTCAGATACTCGCCCATCTAGTGGATCCAGCGTTGTCCCGCTGAGATCCTCATCGAGAGGGCTCACCGGTTCTTCTGGATTCAGTGGGCGGACTTCTCGATGACACGCCAATAGGCACACCCCCTCATCCTCCTTTCCTTGAATGAATGGCTAAGCCTCCTAGGATATGTGATGTGCATATTCCGGGAGGCACTGCGGGCAAGATGCGTGCAAAACGCCTAAGGCGAATGATGCCCATGGGGAGGCGGGGCTGGACTTTTTCCAAAAAAAGGTAAATAAATTAAAAAAAAAAACAAAAAAAACCCGATACGTCTTCAGGAGGAGTGGATTGGAAGGAGGTGAGGAAGAGGGTGAAGGTCCGTTTTTTTTGTTTTTTTTTCTGACTTTTCTGACTTTTGCTCTCTTGCCATTTATTGGTCTGTAGATAATTGAGGCCTCCTTGGTTCTCATCAGATGCTTCATTCTGTACTTGTGAACCACTGAGGCGTGTATTGTGGTACCTTTGAGCAATCAGACTGCAGTTAGCTTACAAGTGGTGATGGCAGTTCTATGTACACAGATCAGCTTTTGCAGATGTTCCCTTCATAAAAATATTTCCCTCCTGGCAATTCTGCTTGGCTTGCATGTCCGCCTCCAATTAAGCATAAATGGTTTTAGTGCATCCTGATATCGGACACGAAGGAACTAACCAGAGGATGAAATAAATACTTGTGCTTAATAGTCCGCTGGAAGTTTTTAGCTTGTATATGCCTGGCATTATTGTCTTTACAAATGTGTCCACAGCCATGAATGCTGCTGCTGGCCTTCAGGCTTGGCTGCAGCACATTTTTCCAGTGTGGCCCTTCCTGGCTAGAGTTACCAAGACTTATATTGAATGTCTCCAGGTAGTTCAGCCAGCGGTCTCTATTGGCAAGATGGAGCCTAGATTTCTAAAACTAGCGCATAAAGTCATAAGCACAGTGTTGACTCTATGGGTAATGGACAAATCATTTTGGCATTGTACCATTGGCAGTATAAGGACTGTGTGATGGAGGGTGGGGGGGGGGGTGGTGTGAGCTACTGAGTTCTGTCAATCAAAAGAAGTGTCTCCATTTTTGCAGATGAGCCAACATTCAGAAGTTCTTAACTGAGAGTGACGTTTCTATCAAGGGTCTGAAGTGAAGTGGGTACTAGGTGAGTAACTCCTGTGCTTGCATACGTTATAGATTTGAAAAGAATAACCAATCGGTGTATGGCATGTATTGCCAGCTGTGTCCAGAATTATATTTGTCTGTCTCCCGTGCATTGTAGTTGTGGAAGCCACAAATTGAGGAGGTTCTGCTGGTCTGAAATCACAACTGGTCAGCTTACTATTTCACAATAATTGGTAGCAAATACTTTGAACTTCCATGGTATGGGTTGGTAGTTGGTATATATTTGCCTTTTGTGGGCTTGCTGCAAAATTATGAATTTCAGGTACTATAAAGATGAAATGATTGTTGCCTGATCTGGCTGGGTTGGAGGACAATGCTTACATTTCTGGGTACCAGTAAACTACCCTGAAAAGATGTTATAAGGGGTCCAGCACTTGGCTGTTTTTGTTATGTTATTAAATTAAAGGTGGTATTTGCCCTTTAGTGAATGTAGGACCTGTTCATACTAATTTAATGCTAAATTGTTCCATTTTTAGTATGAGGGCAGATGTCTGTCTTTGCTGGATGGTATGATGCACTTATTCAGCTCATTACACTGTTTACAAAAATTGTTTAACTTTATTAAGAATGTACAAAGTTACTCCATTCAGTGCAGTGTGGTGATCTGCGGTGCCATGTGTTGCCGAAAAAAAAATTCAGTGTGGAAATGCACATCACACCAGTGTTATGGTGTAAACAAGGCACAAAGACAACCGTTGTTTTCTATGTGCCCTTGTTGTGACTGACATTAACCACTTGGCCCCTGGAAGAGTTACCACCCCCTTTATGACCAGGCCATTTTTTTTTTTTTCAATATGGCACCACGTCACTTTACCTGACAATTGCGTGGTCATGCAACGCTGTACACACATTTAATTTGTAATCCCCCCCCCCCCACAAGTAGTGCTTTCTTATGGCGGTATTTGATCACCTCTGCTTTTTTAATTTTTTTTAATTTTTTTGGGTGCTATAAACAAAGACCGTCAATTTTGGGGGGGAAAAAAAACAGTTTTTTATCTTTCTGCTATAAAACATCCGATTAAAGTAAAACCTCAAATTATTCAATTTAGGCCAGTATGTATTCTGCTACGTATTTTTGGTAAAAAAAAAAAAAAAGATCCCAGTAAGCGTAATATTGATTGGTTTGCGCAAAAGTTAGTGTCTACATACAGACTGTGAGATAGAGATAGAGAGATATATATATAGAGAGAGAGATCGATATCACTCTATAGATATATAGATAGATATATAGATAGATATATAGATATATAGATATCTATATATCTATATATATTTTTTTTTTTACTAGTAATGGCGCCAATCAGCGACTCGCAGCGTGACTGCAATATTGCGGCAGACAGTCTGAAACTTTGTAGGAACCAGTGTCAATTATACAGTGATCAGTGCTAAAAAATATTCAGTCACTGTACTAATGACACTGACAGGGAAGAGGGTTAACATCTAGGGCGATCAAAGGGTTAAATGTGTGCCTAACCAGTGTTTTTGTGTACTGTGTGTGCTGTTTTTACTAAAGGATGTGAGGGAAAGAAAATCCACGACATCCCTGCTGACAAAACAGAGCTCTGCCTTGTTTATATAGGCAGAGCTCTGTTCTGGGTCTCTTCTCCCCGATCAGCGGGTGGTGGCGGACATCCATTGTGCTATATCTAAGCGCAGCACAACAGTGGTGCGTAGGCCTCCCTATCCACAAGTGCTGGATCACCTACCCTGTTTCCCTGAAAATAAGACCTAGCGTGACTGTCGGTGATGGCTGCAATATAAGCCCTACCCCCCAAAAAAGCCCTAGTTAAAGTCCTTGTAGGTCTTATTTTCAGGGTAGGGCTTATTTTCGGGGAAACAGGGTAGGGCTTATTTGGGGGGGGTAGAGCTTATATTGCAGCCATCACTGACAATCACGCTAGGTCTCATTTTCGGGGAAACAGGGTAGTACACGATCTGGAGAGCCGATCTGCCGCCGTATAAGTTATACGGTCGGCAAGCAGTTAATCGACTACAGAAAAGTGCCAATCGCTGCACATGTTGTGAATGGGCCCCAAAGTGGTCCTGTACTTTGTATAATGTAAACTAAATAACCGATTTGTGTTGCAGGCTCAGCATCCTGTACTATCCTTGCACATGCAGCCTTTGTCTCACAAATCTGCAGCTAGAGCCCCCCCAGAAACATCTGTGCACTATTCTACTTTTCTGAGAGAATCAAAACTTACATAGGGGCTACCCTGAACAATGTTTTGTGGGAGGCAGGGGAAGGGTCATGCTCCATACCCTGGGTATTTCTTGGAGCTCCGGAAAGTGAGCAGAGGGAATTTAAAGGTAAGCTGGCCCTTTAACTAGTTAGTTTGGGCCAAGCTGGCCGTAAAGCACTTTTTGCTCAAGGTTGGGGGCGCTGTATGAATTGTATGCAGCATCCGTATCATACAGAGCTGTGTTCCGGTATTGGGATAAGAACTTCCCGTCCCACATCCGCAACAACATTGAACACCATTCATAGGCACCGTTTTCATTCTCTGAATGATTTGCTGAGGTAGAGAAACTTCACCTCCTGCCAATCAGAGGAAGCTTTGTACTCATTCAGAGAATACAAAGCTGCCTATGAATGGCTGACCATTGCTCAGCCCGTCTTGGTTTTGGTCCTGGTGTAGTACGGGAAGTACCCATATCTCTGCAGAAACACAGCGCTGTATACAATATGTAGCTAATGATCTTAAATTGGAACCACCATCTTGCTTTTCGCTTTGCACTGAGGAATTGAAATCAGGCTGCCAATCGCCACAGGCAAATGGGACGTTTCTGCCAGCCTTGTGGCCGTCGGTGTCACTGCCTTCTGTATTTCAGTGACAAATAGGGAGTGGTTAGATATGGAGATTAGGTATTGGCTTTTAAAGGGGAAGTACAGTCAAAGCTTGTTTGGCTATACTTTTGTGGATCACTGGAGTGCAGTTCGTTCTGCACTCTTGTGACCCATTTTCAGCTAACAGCAGGCTAAGTCCTGCTGTCGACTGACGTCACAGGGCCGGTCCAGGCTGGGGAAAGATCGTGACCATATAGTCAGGATCCACCCATGAGCCTGGACTGGCACCTGCCTCAGCCTCTCAGCCAGCTGCTTGGAGCCTGAGCCAGCTGTTGTCTAATGTGTGTACAGTGTGCTGCTCCTTTGCAGGGATGAGGAACTGGCAAATCTCTCCCTCTGTACAGAGCTCTGTGTTTATCAACACAGAGCTCTGGGCTGTGATTGTACACTGCCGATTAGCATGTCCCGGCCGTGAATCATTGGCCAGAATTTGCTTACAGGCTTTCGCTGTGTACAATCGTGCACACTTTAATGCTGGAAGTAGGCAGCAATGTATGGGTATGTTGCTTACCTACACCATCTGCCCATCCCGCAGCACATTGTGGTCCAGAAGTGGTTGAAAATGAATTGCTAAATACTTCTCCCACTGCCTGTGCCAGTGATTGCTGCTTTTATAGAACACCCGCTCCAATCTATCCCAAAATAAATATATATGTAAATAGTTACAGCTGCTGTCCAAGAACAACTAAAACTTGTTAGTGTAAACATAAGCCATAGAATAATAACCATATACTGTATCACATATGAAACATCAAAAATAAGCGAGTCCACTTGAATAGTGCTCTTGTGCTCAGACCATCAGCACGTCCACAAAACCAGTGGTGTTTAGTGAACTTCCAATAATTCACCGTGTTCAGAGAAGAGACCACCCCTCCACACACCGCACTCACCAGACTGTGTTTGACCTCTTTCAAAACACAAGAAGGTCAAAAAGCCCATCCATAGGGATCGATCCCACTCCTCCAAACTGTCAGTGGTATATCAAGATCTTCTTTCCAGGTCTTCTGCCCCTTTAAGGCCACTCAGTATATCCAAATTGTATCCCGAGGGATTCATTATATCAAGCAAACCAGGGCAATACTGAAGAGATGACCTCTCATAGTGTGTACCATAATTCTATTAAAACCTAAATGCACTCACAGGGTAACAGACAATGCAATCCTTTTAGGAAACACCACTGTGCCCTCCAGCATGTGTTTCACACACAAGTGGAAATCATGTACTGGAAGTCCTGCCCTATGTGTTTCGTCACTAGTGTGCAACGTCTTTAGGAACCTTTTTTCTGCTTGTATAGGGAGCATATGCTGGAGGGCCCAGTGGCTTTTCCTGGATGGCGATTCACATAAGGATTGCGTTTTCTGTTACCCTGTGAGTGCATTTGTTTTAATCAGTGGGTTTAAATAAAATTGCTGTATACACTGGGGTTCTCTCTTCTGTCTTGCCATGGTTTGCTTTGTATAATCCCTTGGGGTATGATCAGGATATTCTGAGTGGTCTTAAAGGGGCAGAACACCTGCAAAGAAGATCTTGATATACCGCAGACAGTATAGAGGCGTGGGATCAATCCCTATGGTACAATTGGTACCAAGAAGTGTCTTTTTTTTTTTCTTTTTTCTTCTTGCTCTTTGCAAGAGGCCAAATACATGCTGGTGTATGTGGTGCAGTGGTCCAAAACACATGGGGGTTCTCTTTCCTGGTCTGAAAATGGTAAATTTTTGAAAGTTCTCTAAACGCCACAGGTTACTTATTTTTCATGATTCACATGCGATATATGGGTACCATTACATGTAATAGCACTGTCTTATTCTGTCGTTCTAGATCTAATCTTGTTGAAAGATCTTCTGCATCCAGCATATTCCCAGGCAGGGGTCATCAACTCCTGTCCTCAGGGCCCCCTAACAGGCCAGGTTTTATATATTACCTTGGGGGAGATGCAGACTAGAATACTGCCATCACTGAGCAGCAAATGATATCACCTGTGATGTATTTATCTTGCAAACCTAGCCTGTTAGTGGGCCCTGAGTACAGGGTTGATGACAACTGTTCCCAGGTGTGTGTCAGATGTCTGGTCTCCCGTTGTGCTCTGTGGTTCCTTTTGCCGGCTCCGGTGTGGAGGAAACTATAGAGTGCAGTGGGGGAGGTCAGCATCCAAACTGATGTGTTGAATGCTGAACATTCTTTAGCAGAGCTTGGCTCTTCAAAAAAATGGAGTTTGGTGGCTTAAACAGTAGAGCAGGCAAGTATTGCTTTTTTTTTTTAATTTTTTTTATTTTTATTTTTTTTACTAAAACTGGGGGGCTGCACGTTAATTTCATCAGCTTTTTTTAAAGTGGAACTAAACTCATCGATTTTAATAGATTCCTAAAACATCACATTCAAGGCATGCCATAAATGAAAACTTAATCAGTAGGTTGTGCCGATGCCTCCTCCATCCATACCCCTTTCCCCACCCCCGCTGCCCTAATTTTCCGATGCGGTGGTGGTTAACGCAACTAACGGGCTGTTGCGGGCTCTCGTCGAGATAATGCCCATTGCCTACCCGTTCCAGCCAGCTACTCCATTCATGGAAGCCGTACCACAGCTTCTATGAAAAATGATCCATGAATGGAGGGGGGTGGAGTCAATTATCCACCTGTCTTCCATTCATAGAAGCTGTAGTAGTAGGGCTTCCATGAATGGAGCAGCCAGACGGAAGGGGCGGGGTCAATTATCCACCTGTCTTCCATTCATAGAAGCTGTAGTAGCACGGCTTCCATGAATGGAGCAGCCAGACTGAAGGGGCGGGCATAGTTCAGAAAATGTGAAGACCGTTCAGCCTGAAAAGGGGAACATTTGCATGGAGTTTGCATGTTCTTTGTGCTAGGATGTTTCTTCTGGGTACTTCACTTTCCTTCCAGACTACAAGGGCGTGCTGGTAGGTTAATTGGCTCCCGTCTAAAATGGCTCTTGTATGTATGTGAGAAACGGACCTTGGATTGTAAGCTCTTTGACGGCAGGGACTGATGTGGACAATATACTCCGATCAGCCATAACATTATAACCATGAAGGTACGCTGTGAAATCTTGCACCAAGCCATTAGTAGCAGATCTTTTAAGTCCTGTACGTTGCAAGGTGGTTCCTCCATAGATTGGACTTGGGTTTTTTTTAGCACCTCCTACAGATGCTAGATTTGGACTGAGATCTGGAGAATTTGGAGGCCAAGTAAACCCCTCAAACTCACTGTTGTGTTCCTCAAAACCATTCTTGCATTCATCAGAACAGGCCACCTTCTTCCATTGCAGGCGCTTGTGTCAGCATGGACCGGTCTGCGGCTACACAGCCCCATACACAACAACCTGCGATGCTCTGTGTTCTGACACCTTTCTATCAGAACCGGCATTCACTTTTTCAGTAATTTGAGCTCCAGTCGCTCTTCTGTTGGATCGGACTCCATGGCCAGCCCCCCCCCGTGTATAAGCCAGCCGGTGGATGAAACCTTAAAGCCGCAGGTTTTCATTGTGCAACATTTACTACCTTCCAGCTGCCGCCGACATTCTAACAATCAACGATGTCCTCATCAGTCAATGAGAAGGGTGTCCGCTGCCTGCACAGCATCCTTGTTTGTCCTCCGCTGCTCCTCTGTCAGCACTGGGGTCACATTAACTGAGTGAGGGAGAAGAGAAACATTGGAATACTAGTCAGTACCAGTGTGCAAACGGGGTGTTTGCTCTTGGAAGAATAAACCCATCCAACGTTGGGTGTCCCATGTGTATGAATGCCGCTGCGCTCTGTAAAACTATTCGTTTAGTTTTTTACATTTTTTTTTTAGAATGTGGTGCCTTGAGAAACACTTCCCTGAACAATCTGACGTCACACTCCCGATCACACAAAAGTTACAGCAACAGTTTGTTTTTTTTTTTTGTTCTTTTTAGGATAAAGGTTTTACATAAAAGCTGATCATTATAAGCACCCTTGTCAGTGGTAAACGGCCTGTCACAACATTCTTAACTGCTGCATCTGCAGGAGAGCTTGTTCTGTTGAAGGGGAAAAAAAAACAGACTAATTGATCATTTACACTTCAACTTTAACACACATTACAGTGGTTGTACACCCTGTACACAATGCGATGCATACTAGCCCATTATGCTTTACCTTTGCAGGGAAGTAAAGAGGAAGTAAAACCCACCAGACTTTACTTCCTCTTTAAAGGGCCCACTGCTTCATCATGTTTTCTTGATGTGTTTTTGATGCTTTGGTGATGCTTTTTTGAAACTTTTAACCACTTTCCTACCGGGCACTTTCACCCCCTTCCTGCCCAGGCCTATTTTTAGCTTCCAGCGCTCACACTTTGACAATTGCGCGGTCATACAACACTGTACACACATATGACATTTTTATCTTTTTTTTTCACACAAATAGCTTTCTTTAGATAGTATTTAATCACCACTAGATTTTAACATTTTTTGATCAACAAAAAAAAGACAAAACGTTTTGGGGGAAAAAAAAACAAAACTTTTTCATATTTTATCAAAGTTTGCAAACTGGTAATTTTTCTCCATTGGCACGGAGAGGTGGCACAGGTGGGCGGCAGTGACGGGCACTAAGGGAACCGATGTCCCTCTAACAGAAGCCAGTTAACGGCTTTCTTCTTATTTTCTTCACAATGACGGCGTGAGGGGGAAAAAAAAGCCGATAACTAGCTTCTGTTTACTACCATGATCACCTGTCATTGGCTGACAGCTGATCAGATGGTAGAGGGCCCACTGTGGTTGGCCTTTTACCCCGATCAGTGAACGGAAGGACGTCCATATACGCGCCCCCCCCCCCGGCATTTTAAGCCCTGCACTGTACCAGTCTTTCGGCTATAGCATGGATGCAAAGTGGTTAATGGAGCCTGGCACATGCCCAGTTTTTGTTGATTGTTTTTATTTGTTTTAAAGGGGCCAAGTAGTACCCCTGTTCAACAGATCCCCAGCTCATTAGTACCACCCCAAGCTCTGCAGATGCCTCCCACTCAGGACTCTCAAGCCCTGCCAATGCCCCCCCACTCAGTAGGACCCCCAGCTCTGCTGATGCCCCCCATTCAGTAAGACTCTCAAGCCCTGCAGATGCCCCCCCACTCAGTAGGACTCTCAAGCCCTGCCAATGCCCCCCCACTCAGTAGGACCCCCCAGCTCTGCTGATGCCCCCCATTCAGTAAGACCCTCAAGCTCTGCTGATGCCCCCCACTCAGGACCCTCAAGCTCTGCTGATCCCCCCCCAGCCCTGCGGATGTCCCCCACTCAGTAGGACCCTCAAGCTCTGCCAGTGCCACCCCACTCTGTGGGACCCCCCCAACTCGGATGCTCCCCACTTTGTGGGACCCCCCAGCTCTGCGGATGCCCCCCTACTCAGTAGGACCCTCAAGCTCTGCCGATGCCCCCCCCACTCAGTAGGACCCTCAAGCTCTGCCAATGCCCCCCCCCACTCAGTAGGACCCTCAAGCTCTGCCGATGCCCCCCCACTCAGTAGGACCCTCAGCTCTGCTGATGCCCCCCAGCCTTGCTGATGCCCCCCAGTAGGACCCCCAGCTCTGCGGATGCCCCCCCCCAGCTCTGCTGATACCCCCCCCCTCACTCAGTGGGGTGTCGGGAGATTAGGGAAGCGGTCGGTCGGGGGAGCTTGGCTGTCTATTTTTAGTACAAGTGTAAGAAGTGACCCTGGCAGACAGACTTGTGTGTGAATTGTGATGGGAAAGCAGAGCGGGTGGAGGAGGAGGAGGAGGAGGGCGGGTCATGTGATGATGATGATGGGGTGTCTCCAGCCTGTGTGTTGTACTGGGGGGAGGATCCATTGTCCGCTCCTCTCTCCGGGCGTCCTGGGCTGTGTGTTGTATGAACACGTCATATACCGGCCTCCCAGCCTCCGACCAATGAGAGAATAGCAGAAGGAGGGGCGGAGCGGGAGGGCACCGCGCATGCTCCGTCTGCCTCCTGCGGGTGTGGCCGGTGCTGGGATCAGCGCTGCAGTGAGAGTCCCGGGGAGGCCAGCTGGGAGGAGCCCCCCCCCCCCCCCTCCGTTCTCGGTGACTGTGAATCCCGTCCGCCGCAGTGTATGGAGAGCTCTGAGTACCGCCACACCGCCCAGCTACATCCCTTCCCGGAGCCGTGCCTGCAGCGAGTCCCCGCGTCCTTCAGCCGGTCATAGAAGGGCTATTAGTGGGCGCTGACCTCACCCCTTCCCCTCCTCCACCTCCTGGGACAACAGCTGAGGCTTTACCAGGGACCTCCGATATGAACTGCCCAACTCATGACTGGCAAAGCCACCCACAGTGTGCTCTACTCCTGGAAAGGGGTTCTCTTCACATGCCTGGCCGGGAGTGACCCCAAGAAAAGGAAAGGTAAGCGAAGTGTCAGCTCCTGGGCCAAGCCGCTCACCCCGTGTTGTGTGGATGATGTTGGAGTTTCTGATATCGTTCGGTAATTCCCATCTATGTGGCCGAGCGACTTCCCGTCATCACACCGACCCCCTGTCTGCTCTCCATGACTTGCAGTGTTTGGATTGGACTCCAGCCTATGTCATGTTCTCTTTTTGTGTCTCCTACTGAAGGGTGACCCGCTCTGTCGTCCTTCATCACATTACAACGTGTGGGATTTGTGACACTTTAATCCAGAATACTGAAAACCTTGAGGGGGGACCCCCTGTGTTGTGGGGGGAGATGTGTGAGGACCGGCCACTTCTGGGTCCAAATAAAACTTTGCAGCCACCTAGAATCTTTATTTCATGTCATTGTTTACATTCCTAGGTGCTTTAAACCACTTTCCCTCCGGAAGGTTTTACCCCCCCCATGACTAGGACTTTTTTTTTTTTTCCGCTACTTTAACTGGCAATTGGATACAGCGTTGCATGACTGTGCAAACAATGATTTTTTTTTTTATATCATTCTTTACCTCACAAATAGAGATTTATTTTGGTGGTATGTGAACACCTCTGCGCTTTTTTTTTTTTTTGCTCTATAAACAAATTACCAAAAATGTTGCAACTTTTTTTTCTTCTTTCTGCTATTAAAAAAAAATTAAATTAAAAAAATATATTTTTATAATAATTATAATGTGTGTAATATGTGTGTGTGATATATATATATATGTATGTATGTATGTGTGTGTGTGTGTGTGTGTGTGTGTGTGTGTGTGTATGTATATATATATATATATATATATATATATATATATATATATATATATATATATATATATATATATATATGTATATGTGTGTGTGTGTGTGTGTGTGTGTATATATATATATAATTTTTTTTTTTATAGCAGAAAAATATATATTTATAATAATTATGTGTGTGTGTGTATATATATACACACACATACACATTTTTTTTTTTAAATTTTTTTGTTTTTTTTATAGCAGAAAGAAAAGGTTGCGACTTTTTTTTTTTGGTAGACAATTCTTTATACATTTTTATCAAAAAAGAAATCGAAAAAAATATATATATATATTAATTGGTTTGCATGAAAGTTATAGCACCCACCCATCTATGTGATATATACTGGAATTTTTATTTATATATATATTTTTTTTTTATACTGATGACAGTGATCAACAACTTATAATGGAAGTGCAATCTGACACGGGGGGGGGGGGGAGGCCGACTGACATCACCAGTGACACTAATACAGTGATCAGTGATATTACTGTACACTGTCACTGTACGACTGACAGTGGCTGGGAAGGGGTAAACTTCAGGCGCAATCAAAGGGTTAATTATTTTCCTAACTATGTGTAATGATTTTATGAAGATCTGTTTCTCATCCCATAGAAACTTGACAGATCCGCTCCCTCTGTACGGAGCTCTGGGCTGTGACTGCACACAGTGTGATCATTAAATCATTGGCCGGGACTTGCTGACAGGTTCCCACTGTGTAGAATCGCAGCGGGAGCCGAGGCGGGTGGCACGCACGTGCGCACCCTAGACCCCAAAAGTAGGCAGTGACGTATGGGTACGTTGCTTCGCTTACGGCTGGCGGTTGGTTGGCATGCGGTTAAAGTGATATTAAACCCAAAAAACAAAACCGGTAATATATGGCAGCTTGCCAATCATTCGATGTGGTGGCTGCATTAGTTTTTTAGGCCATTTTTTCTCTGTTGTGATCTGGCCAGTAACACACCTTCCTATATTAGAGCGCCCCCCCCCCCCCCCCCACTCTGGATGAAGGAGCACCTTTTGGACTGCAGCCTTGTCTGACTGGGGGGGGGGGGGGGAGTGTTAGATTTACTGGCAGATTTAGATACACTAACAAATAGAAGCCAAACTTTTTTTATTTATTTATTTTTTATTTCTCCCTGCATAGCCATGTAAGGCATCCAGTATTCCCTGCAAATCGCACTTACCATGTGTCTGCATTGATGCTGTTGGCACCCTGCTGGCATCCATTGTAGCTGCAGTTTGAATGTTTTTATGTGTTTTTTTTTTTTTTTTTCTCCTACTTTTCTTTCATAAAGTGATACTAAGGCTCGGTTCACACTGGGGCAGCACGATTTAATAGAAGTCAATACAAGCTGCTCTGAATTCGCCCCAAGTAGTGCAGGAACCTTTTTCTAAGTCGGAGCGACTTGAGTCGCTCCGGTTAGAACGGTTCCATTGCACTGAATGGAGCGCGACTTGTCAGTCGCCTGACAAGTTGCTCCAGTGTGAACTAAGCCTAAAGTCTCTCTCCTCCTTTTTAACCACTTTAATACCGGGCACTTAGACACCTTCCCGCCCAGACCAATTTTCAGCTTTCAGCGCTGTCGCAGTTTGAATGACAATTGTGCGGTCATGCTACACTGTACCCGAACAAATTTTTTTATCATTTTGTTCCCACAAATAGAGCTTTATTATTGGTGGTATTTGATCACCTCTGCGGTTTTTATTTTTTGCGCAACAAATAAAAAAAAAGACTGAAATTTTTTTTTTTTAAAAAGTTTTTTTTTCTTTGTTTCTGTTAAATTTTTTTGTAAATAAGTACCTTTTCTTCTTCAATGATGGGCACTGATAGGGCGGCACTGATGGGCACTTGTAGGTGGCACTGACAGGTGGCACTGATGGGCACTGACAGGTGGCACTGATAAAATGTATTGGTGGCATTGCTGGGCATAACTAACACATAATGGTGCCAATCAGTGCCCATTTGTGGGCACTGATTGGCACATGTAGATGGCCATGGGGTACATACCTTGCCGTCCACATGTTGCCCCTTCCCTGGTGGTCCTAGTGGCGATCCCTGGTGGTCCAGTGTGGTGATCTGAGGGGGGGCTGCGCTGATAAACAATCAGCGCAGACCCCCCCTGTCAGAACCGCCGACCGGCTCTCCTCTACTCGCGTCTGTCAGGCTTTTTCTCACTCGCATCTATCAACGGCTCTTCCTATTGACAGCGTGATCAGCCGTGATTGGACACGGCTGATCACATGTAAAGAGCCTTCGCTGGAGGCTCTTTACCAAGATCGGTGTGGCGGTGTGTCAGGCTGACACACCGCTCCACCGATCGCCGCAATGCGCACCCCGGCATGTTATCCTGCTGGACGTCATATGACGCCCAGTCAGGATAACGGAACCACTTCCCGGACGTCAATCCGCTATAGGGCGGGCGGGAAGTGGTTAAAGGGAAAAAAAATAAAAAATTATAAACCTGTTATACTTCCTATGTGTAGTTGGTTTTGCACAGAGCAGCCCGGATCCTCCTCTTCTCAGGTCCCTCTTCTGTGCTCCTGGCCCCTCCCTCCTGTCGAGTGCCCCCAGAGCTAGCGGCTTGCTATGGGGGCACCCGAGCCGCAGCTCCCTGTGTCCATTCAGACACTGAGCTGCGGTTCGGGCCCCGCCTCTCTCTCTCTCTCTCTCTCTCCTGATTGGCTAACTGAGTTTGACAGCAGCGGGAGCCAATGGCGCCGCTGCTGTGTGTCAGCCAATGAAGGAGAGTCCTGGATGGCCGAGGCACTCCTGCACATCGCTGGACAGAGATGGGGCTCAGGTAAATATTTATTTGGGGGGGCTGCTACACACCCAAGGCTTTTTATCTTCATGCATAGGAATGTATTAAGATTATAAAACCCTCCTGCCTTTACAACCACTTTAAGCCCCGTTTCACACTGTGAATCGCACCACATTCCTGTGCAACTCGCATGCAATTCAGTGCGGTGCAATTTGAGCCCATTCGTTTTGAAAAAGCTCAAATCGCAGCAAAGTAGGGCCTGTACCAATTTTAGAAACGTACTGCAACCACATCACGTGGACGTTTTTGAACACAGTACGGGAAACGCGCATGGATTGTGGGTTTCCCCGCACCGGCTAAGCCCTCGTTCACACTTAAGGCGGGTTTGAAATCGTGCGAGTTCAGGGGGGGCGATTCGAAAGTCATCTGTGCGGGTTCATGCGCAGATGTCTATTGAAGTCGCCAAAAGGAGTGCAGGAACTACTTTTGTAAATCGGCGCGGCGTCTCACCGATTGGGACAGTGCCTTTGCCGGCATTAGGCAGCGATTTTGTCAAATTGTGCCAATGTGAACGGGGGCTCAAAACAAAAGTGTAATCTACGGCCTAATCAACCTTAAATGTGATGGCTGCATTCACTTTCTATATTTGGACTTTTTTTTTTTTTCTTCTTTCTTTTCACCTGGTGATCCGGCCAGTAACACGCTTTCCTGTCTTGTGATGCTTCCACTCTTGATGGAGAAGCAACAGAGACACCTTTTGGACAGCAAAATCAGTCAGTCTGGGTGGAGGGGGTAGTGTAGTGTAGTGTAGTGTAGTGTTGGATGGATTTGACTAATAAATCAAAGCTGAGCTCCAGCTGAGGCCGCTTTCACATTTGTACCACCTGACAGTCGCACGACTTTGATGCGACTTGAAGCAATGCCTGTGTAACCTTGAGGTCTGTGGACTTCAATTCGCATCAAAGTCGGACCAAAGTACTGCAGGGACCACTTTGAAGTCACAGATATGAACGGTACTCGTTGGAAATCATGGGGTATGACTTGTCATGTGACCTTGCAGTCCCAAGTCACAGGACAAATCACACAAGTGTGAAAGGGGCCCAACAATTATTCAGCAGTTAAAAGCCCTTTGGGAGAAAGATTTTACATAAAGGAATAAAAGCTGACAATTGTAAGCACCCCCTGTCAATGGTGAATGGTTTGTCTCATCCCTGTCACTGCTACATCTGCTGGGCAGCCTGGTCTGTTAAAGGAAGTTGAAAAATTGACTTATTTGCAGGATTCCCAGTGTAATAAAAAGGGAGGGGGGGAGCAAAAGGGGTAACTAAAGCACCCACCACGTTTTAAAAATGGGTTAAAGCGGCGTTCCGCTTAAAAAAAAAAAAAAAAAAATGTCGCAACTACAAATTCTGCAACTGCTGACTTTTAATAATGGGACACTTACCTGTCCGGGTTCAGTGATGCGAGGGAAGGAAGCCCCCGCTCCTCTCCCCCTCCTCTGCGGCGCCAGCATAGTCACTGTGGGCGCCAGGCTGTGGCTTCACAGCTGGGCATGCACTGCGCCTGTGCGAGCCGCGCTGCGCGTTGTGACTGGCCAGACAATCATCTGGGACCTGTGACGTGACCCAGGAGGGAGAGGTGGACTGACTTCCGGCTCCGCGGAGTCCCGGGAGGAAGTGGGAGCTGGGTCCTTCTAAAAAGAGTATCCCCCCCCCCCAAAAAAAAATCCCAAATGTGGCATGTCAGGGGGTCACCTTCCCTTAAAGCGGAAGTTCAATTTTTGGGTGGAACTCCACTTTAAAGACAAAACCCTGGTGGGTTTTTCTTCCTCTCTTCCCTGCAAAGTAAAAGCATAATGTGCTAGTATGCATCACATACTAGCACATTATGTGACGCCTGCAAACGAAGCCCGCGTCGTCCCCGTTGCAGGCCGCATGCATCTTCACCCGTCTTCCTTCCGTGGGGTGGGGGGGTGGACTCCGACTGGCTGGAGCCGCGTGACATCACTCCCGCACGGTAACGACACATGCTCCCGAAGAAACGGTGCGGGCGTTCCTTCAGCGCACATGTGCCGATGACATCATCGGTGCAGTATATAGTAAATATAGGTAATCCTTATTATAGGCGTCCCCCTAGTTTTACAACCTCTTTATGTGCATTATAATTTCTGCTTTTTGTGTGTTCCCAACTTCTGAGCTGAACTAAAACCTCATCAGCTATCCCAGCTAAATTCTGTAGATTACAGGACCCTCCCTATGTAGTAGAGGTGGGGGGGGGGGGGCACAGTCATTGGGAGGCCCTATGTAGTGGGGGACACAATCGGAAGCTGCAGTGGAGCAAGGAAGGGTTGTCCCTGGAAAACAGGAAGTGTGTTGCTGGCAGGATTACCAGGTGGAAATAAAGAAAAGGAATGCAGCCGCCTCCTCTGAGGACTGTTAATCTGCAGTATACACTTTTTTTTTTTTTTAGCGTTTTTGTCTTTTTGACTATTTACAGCTTTATTATAGAAGTGCACAGGACCTTCCTCTGCCAGTCGGTGATGTACGGCATTTGCCAGTCTGAAATGCCAGTTCTCAGTCCTGCCAGACATCCTCCGCTCGCTCCTTTCGGCTCCCGACCTTCAAAGCGGAAAGCGTCTTCGTATCTCTCGCACGTAATCCGACTTCTGTGAGCTGCACATGTTTGGGGTTAATTTTTTTTTCTTTTAAAGATTCTTTATTTAAATCTGCCCCAATTTACCATGTAAGATCAGAGACATTTACTGAGCGCTTACGGCTACACGAGCTGCGGGAAGCTGGCACTGCATGAGTCACTTCATCTCTCAGTCTTTTCTGGTGTCTCTGGGGGTCCCCGAGAACTCCGTAGGAAACTTAAATGAACTTGAAAACGAACAATCCCAGCGCTGAGAATATCCAGATTGTCGCTGAGCTTGAAATAAAAGGGGGATGGGCTGTCCTCCCGATGGCGTTTGTGTAAAGATATATTTGGAAGCTCTGGAATCCGACTAGAAAACTGTCCAGTGACACGCTGGGAACATTCCTAGTGCTATTTGTGAATGTAACTGGATATGTCTGTATTGTTTCTCTATTGTTTCTGTATTGTTTCTGGTGGCTGTTTTTGCAGTTTGGTTTATTTTGTGTTTTAAAGCCCAGATTCACCGAGCTTGTCCTGTAAAGCCCAGATTCACTGAGCTTGTCCTGTAAAGCCCGGATGCACCAAGCTTGTTCTGTTAATCCCAGATTCGCCGAGCTTGCCCTGTAAAGGTCGGATTCGCCGAGCTTGTCCTGTAAAGGTCGGATTCGCCGAGCTTGTCCTGTAAAGGTCGGATTCGCCGAGCTTGTCCTGTAAAGGTCGGATTCGCCGAGCTTGTCCTGTAAAGGTCGGATTCGCCGAGCTTGTCCTGTAAAGGTCGGATTCGCCGAGCTTGTCCTGTAAAGGTCGGATTCGCCGAGCTTGTCCTGTAAAGGTCGGATTCGCCGAGCTTGTCCTGTAAAGCCCGGATTCGCCGAGCTTGTCCTGTAAAGCCCAGATTCGCCGAGCTTGTCCTGTAAAGCCCGGATTCGCCGAGCGTGTCCTGTTAATCCCCGATTCGCCGAGCTTGTCCTGTTAATCCCCGATTCGCCGAGCTTGTCCTGTAAAGCCCGGATTCGCCGAGCTTGTCCTGTAAAGCCCGGATTCGCCGAGCTTGTCCTGTGACCAGTCGGTATAATTTGGAAGTCGAAGTAACCGCTTTTGTTTGGCGGTAAAACTGTTTAATGAAATAATTTTCCTAGGAATGAATACGCCGGTCTGTCCTCTGACATGTGATCATCGCTGGCCTCTGCACACTCCATTGGTGTAGTGATAGGAGGATTGCATAGACAGGCTGCCCACTCCATTTACTAGTAGCTGCTGGTATTTGTGGCATTCGGCATTGTTTCCACTTGCTGAAGGTCACAGTTCAGCGCTCCAGTGATTGAGTACAGATGCTTTTTGTAGTTTTTAAATGGGAACTTCACTCTCTCAAACACCGACTATTAATACTTTGCTGCTAGTATTAGTAGATAGGGAAGTATATTCTATTTGCTTAAACTTTTTTGTTTTTTTTACACATTTCTTCAGTTAGGGGTCGACCAGTGTTGTTTTTTCAGGACGGATATCGATTTTCGGCTGCCTTTTAAGGACTATAGCTGATATCAGGTGCCGATTTTTTTTGTACATTTAAAGTTTTAAAATGGCTGGCACCCTGCTGTGGGTGGGTGGCTGGCACCCTGCTGTGGGTGGGTGACTGGCACCCTGCTGTGGGTGGGTGACTGGCACCCTGCTGTGGGTGGGTGACTGGCACCCTGCTGTGGGTGGCTGGCTGGCACCCTGCTGTGGGTGGCTGGCTGGCACCCTGCTGTGGGTGGCTGGCTGGCACCCTGCTGTGGGTGGCTGGCTGGCACCCTGCTGTGGCTGGCTGGCACCCTGCTGTGGGTGGCTGGCTGGCACCCTGCTGTGGGTGGCTGGCTGGCACCCTGCTGTGGGTGGCTGGCTGGCACCCTGCTGTGGGTGGCTGGCTGGCACCCTGCTGTGGGTGGCTGGCTGGCACCCTGCTGTGGGTGGCTGGCTGGCACCCTGCTGTGGGTGGCTGGCTGGCACCCTGCTGTGGGTGGCTGGCTGGCTGGCACCCTGCTGTGGGTGGGTGGCTGGCTGGCACCCTGCTGTGGGTGGCTGGCTGGCTGGCACCCTGCTGTGGCTGGCTGGCTGGCACCCTGCTGTGGGTGGCTGGCTGGCTGGCACCCTGCTGTGGGTGGCTGGCTGGCTGGCACCCTGCTGTGGGTGGCTGGCTGGCTGGCACCCTGCTGTGGGTGGCTGGCTGGCTGGCACCCTGCTGTGGGTGGCTGGCTGGCACCCTGCTGTGGGTGGCTGGCTGGCTGGCACCCTGCTGTGGGTGGCTGGCTGGCTGGCACCCTGCTGTGGGTGGCTGGCTGGCACCCTGCTGTGGCTGGCTGGCTGGCACCCTGCTGTGGGTGGCTGGCTGGCTGGCACCCTGCTGTGGGTGGCTGGCTGGCTGGCACCCTGCTGTAGGTGGCTGGCTGGCTGATCCTCTCTGGTCCTGCCTTTCCGTGGCGTGCACTGTCCGAGGTGAGGCGGCCTTTGCTCTATCCGGGTAGAAGAAGCCAGGACTCAGACTGTCGGAACGTTTGCAGGCCCAGTGCGCGGCGCAACATGTGTAATGACATTGCCTCTGCACACTGGGCTTGCAGTGCAAAACCCTGGTGGCTTCTACCCGGGATGATGACCTAGTGGGCCCCAAAAAGATGGCCGCCGCGTCACGGGGAGACCAATATCAGTAATATCGGTAAGTTTGTGACTGATACCGATTCTTTAAAAAAAAAGTGAATCTCGGCCACATGGATAATCGTTCCACCCCCTACTAGGAACTGCATTGGAATTACACAAACATATGCAGTTCTGTGCGTTGCAATTTCAGCCCGTTAATTTTGAATGGGCTGAAATTGCACTGCACCACACCAAAAGTATTGCATGCACTACTTTTTGCAACGCACTGCAGCTGGATAGCATGGTACTTTTGGGGTGTCGCTGTGCGGGTGTGTTTAAGATGTTGCAATGCGATTGGAATGTGGTGCAAGAAACTGTGTTTCCCACACTGCATTCTAATGGGAGCGGGCCCTTCCTAGTTTCCAGGCCCTGGAGTCTTCAAGAGGGGAAGGAAGGGTTTTCTCAGCTAGGCACACCCTCCTGTCTGCATGCATGAGCTAAGGACAGATGGATTACAGGAAGTAAAGCTACATGAATAATTTGCCCTTACTCAAGATGGCCGCAACTAGAAACACTAGGGGGGGGGGGGGGCTGTTTTTCAAAATGATTTCTCAAAGCATGGATGAATGGGGGATTTTGCTTTAAAGAATAAAAGTGAATTAAATATCATTGGTGCTCAGATGCAGAGTAGTTTTGCTTAAAGGATAAGTTCACTTTTAAAAAAATTAATTTTTTTTTTTTTTTTTTTTTTTTTTTTTTGTCAGGTAAACAAATGTGCATTTATTTTTATTTTTTTTCAATGGACCCTGCAGAGCATTGCACCAGCAGTCAGCAGATCACGGGTGCAATGTCCAGCTCCTGCAGATTCTCATATGGGCAGAACATTACCTAAAAGCAGGAAGATCAGTGGACGCTCACCAGCTCCCCCGCACCTCATTGAAAACTGCAAGCCATCAGCCGCAATGACTGACGATACTTGTAGGGCCCATTCACACCAAAAACTGCACATAACTGCGCATTTTTGACTGCAAGCATTTGAAGCGCTTTGATTGCATTTTCACTGCGTTTGCAGTGCATTTTTCTATTCATTTTTGGGCTTGCCTTTCTTGGCTTAAAGGAGTACAGCTGCAGTGCATTTTAAGCATGTTTGTAGCACATTCCCTGCATTTGTGGTGCAGAAAAATGCAGCATTCGCTCCTTTTTTTTCTTATTTTCTTCGTTTTAACTGTGCTGAACTACACTGCAATGATGTGAACTATGCCCAAAGGATTACCTTGATTTTGGAGTGCAGTTCAAACTGCATCCAACTGCGATCGGTGTGAAAGGGCCCTTGCAGGGATCAGTGAATGAATGACGTGGCTGTGTTGGGCGGAGCCCTGCACAGCCGCACTGGTTTCAAATAGTGACTGCATGTGTGGGGAGAAGATCCCTGGCCCGCTGTCGGGAGGGTGGGGGAGGCTGCAGTTATTGGAACATGTTACTTGTTACAAAGGTGAGCATATCCTTTAAGAACTGGCAGGGTAGAGCCGTGTAGCTTGGGAGCAACAATTTCTACCTCCTACATCTAATTTTCCAAATATTGCTGTGCTAAAGTTTCTTCATGTGTGCAACAAAGTATTTGTCCTTTTTTGGTGTTCATAGTAAGGATGTGATTGTTAGCAGGATGTTTGTTTATTATTCTACAGGATTTATATAGCGCCGACAGTTTACGCAGCGCTTTACAATTTAAGTAAATACAATACACTTTTTAATACAGGAGGAAGCAGAGGGCCCTGCTCGTTACAGCGTACAATGTAAGGGAGGGTCAGGAGATACAAGAGGTAATGACTGTGGGGGATGGGCTGAGTTGTTAGGTGGGGGGGGGGGGCAGATAGGCTTCTCTGGGATGAGTTTTCAGGGATTGTCTGAAAGTAGACAAGGTAGGAGATAGTCGGACAGATTGGGGTAGGGAGTTCCGGAAGATGGGCGAGGCTCGGGAGAAGTCCTGGAGGCGGATATGGGAGGAGGTGATGAGGGAGTTAGGAGGTCTTAGGAGGAACGAAGAGAGGGATTTGGTTGGTATTTTGAGACTAGCTTAGTGATGTAGGTGGGGGCCGAGTTGTGGATGGCTTTGTAAGTTAGTATCTTGAATTTAATTTGTTGGTTGAGTGGCAGCCAATGGGCAGGATTGGCAGAGAGGGGTAGCGGACACTGAGCGGTTTGTAAGGTGGATGAGTCTGGCAGCAGCGTTCATGATGAACTGAAGGGGGGGTTTATCCTATGTCAGTGATGGCGAACCTTGGCACCCCAGATGTTTTGGAACTACATCTCCCATGATGCTCTTGCACTCTGCAGTGTAGTTGAGCATCCTGGATAAATAGTTTCAAAACATCTGGGGTGCCAAGGTTCACCATCACCGTCCTATGTAAAGGTGAGCCAATGAGAGGGTTGCAGTAGTCAAGAGATGACCAGGGAGTGACTTGGGAGCTTTGTGGTGTCGTTGGTTAGGAAGGGGCATGTTTTGGAGATGTTGCAGGGAATATATACATATACAGTTGGCCAGTTTCCAGAAACAGAACATTACTCCCAGTCCCTAGTTATAATAAGATTGTGGAGAGGGAGACATAGCTCTCTCAAGGGGATAATGGGATTTTGAAGGGCGATTAATGTTGAAGGTGAGGAACACCGACAACGGTTAATATAAAGAAAAATGATAGTAATGCATGTAGTGCCCTGATGAAGCGATAAGCGAAACATGTTGGCTGCTCCTGCATACCTACGTAAATTGATTTCATACACCAAGCTGTAATTTAAGGTCACAATATGTATTTTGACTGTATTGTCTTTTATCTGTTTTCCTCAATAAAACTTATATTTTTTTATATTAACCGTTGTCGGTGTTGCTCACCTTCAAATAGATACATTATCTCCCTTCAAAATCCCCTCCCCTTGAGAGAGCTATGTCTCCCTCTTCACAATCTTCTTATTGGAGATGTTGCAGAGGTTGAGGTGGGAAGATATCTGTACAGTGATTGGGTGGTCACTGATGTTGGAGGCAATTTATACTGATCAATACAAAGGGCTGATCGGTATATTTGTGAATCATGAATAAAAGGTTCATTTCCCCGGCCCTCTCAGCCTGTTCTTTTATCTAATAGAGATTTGGCACCCACCCAGACCATCCATATTACTCATTTATAAGTCCTGCTGATTAGTCCTAGTCTTTGCTCGTGTGGACGGCTCTAGTGCCGCTATGTCTTGTCTCCATAATGGGTGATGCTGCCAGTCATTGTTTACCGGATGTTGATTACATTTTCCTGTAGCTTGGCATAAAAGGCCGATCGTTTTGCTTGATCATAGTACGCTATTTTTAATTTTTTTTTCCTCTGTGAACTTACTGCATTTTTTTTCTCTTTTTTTTTTTTTTGTTGCAGATATGAGCCGTCAGACTGCTGCAGCCATCCCAACTGGTACCTCCAAGTGTCCACCTTCTCAGCGGGTGCCAGCTTTGACAGGAACAACGGCTTCCAACAATGATTTGGCGAGCCTCTTCGAATGCCCCGTGTGCTTTGACTATGTCTTGCCACCGATCCTCCAGTGTCAAAGCGGACACCTCGTGTGCAGCAACTGTCGCCCGAAGCTCACATGTTGCCCGACCTGCCGGGGCCCCCTGGGGTCCATTCGCAACTTGGCGATGGAAAAAGTCGCAAACTCTGTCCTCTTCCCCTGCAAATACGCTTCTTCGGGTTGCGAGGTGACGTTGCCGCACACGGAGAAGGCGGACCACGAAGAGCTGTGCGAATTCCGACCGTATTCGTGTCCCTGCCCGGGGGCTTCTTGTAAATGGCAGGGTTCCCTGGACGCAGTGATGCCCCACCTCATGCACCAGCATAAATCCATCACCACATTACAAGGGGAGGATATAGTGTTTCTTGCCACGGACATTAACCTTCCGGGTGCTGTGGACTGGGTCATGATGCAGTCCTGCTTCGGCTTTCATTTCATGTTGGTTTTGGAGAAACAAGAAAAGTACGACGGCCACCAACAGTTCTTTGCCATCGTGCAGCTAATAGGAACGCGCAAGCAAGCGGAGAACTTTGCTTACAGGCTAGAGCTGAACGGTCACCGCCGGCGGCTAACGTGGGAAGCCACGCCCCGCTCTATTCACGAGGGCATTGCGACCGCCATCATGAACAGCGACTGCCTAGTGTTTGACACGAGCATTGCACAACTTTTTGCAGAAAACGGCAATTTAGGAATAAATGTGACGATCTCCATGTGTTAATAAAAACGGCGTATTGCAAATTCTGCAGGGCCAGTGTTTAAAGACTTCTTTTTTTTTTTTTTTTTTCCCCCCCGGCTTTATATTTCACATACTGCATTTAAAGTTGACTTTTTATTGGCCGCCACGGACGGTGATTTTGGAGGCACAGCCAATGAACAGTAATTACACATACAGGAAGCAAATGCATGTAAAACAAAAAAGACAACTAAAAAAAAAAGTAAACAAACAAAAAAAAAACACTAATATTTAAACATCAACCACTGAAAAAAAAAAAATATAGACCCCTTACCCAGGGCATCTTTTTGTATTTAAAACTAAAGTAAAAAAAAAAAATTGGAAAAAATGTAAAGTACCCATTAATTTGTGTTTGTAGATTGTACAGTGAAATACTGTGTGTTTCTTTCCCTCCCCCCCCTTCTAACGGAGAAGCCATTATGCGCGGTATTCTGCGTTCCTCATTTGTACGTCACCTATATATATATAGAATTGCTGCTGATTGTGTACATTTTTCTGTGTATTGCTAATTTTTATTAACTTCTAGTTTTTCATTCAATAAATTTGACTTCCTTTTTCTGTAAGTATATATTATGTACATATGATTGCTATGCATAATTTTTGTTTTTATAGAAAAATATTTTTCTCCCAACTTCCAAATCCCCCCCCCCCCTTCCTGGAATGAAGAATGTGTAAATTTTTAGTGATTTTTGGGAAATGACCGGACCTGATTTTTGTGTTGACTTGGCCTACATAGTATAAAAAAAAAAGCAGATTGAATCCTATACCTCTGCCGTTTTTTTTGCTGATTTAGAATTAGGGCCCTAGCTAACTAGTCTGGCAAAACGGCTGTTTAAAGCAGTATTGAACCCAATAGCAAACATTTATTATATTGCAGCTTACTGATTCTTAGATGTGATGGCTGCATTTGTTGTTTTTTTTATTTATTTATTTATTTTTATTTTTTTGGCTTTCTTTCCTTTATTTTCACCTGGTGATCTGACCAGTAAGTTGTGTTTTAACAGAGCAAATCTATCAGTTTACATGGATGAGACAAACCACTTAAAGTACCGAGTGATCAAACGCCACCGATCGCTTGGTTTTCAGAGCTCTGTGAGCAGAGAGCTAGGGACTGGACTGTGGAGGGGGGGGGGGGGGCCACAGCTGTCAGCGGCACGCTGACAGCTGCGTACCGGTCCAGGGTTGTGGGTGGATCTATCTACCATATTGTCGCCATCTCTCCCCAGCCTGAACCAGTGTTCTGTCAAAAGAGCCAACTCGTCCATCTCCAATTACATTTTATTTATTTCAGGTACTTATATAGCGCCGTCAATTTACGCAGCGCTTTACATATATATATTATACATTCACATCAGTCCCTATACCCTCAAGGAGCTTACAATCTAAGGTCCCTAACTCACATTCATACCTATACTAGGGCCAATTTAGACAGGATCCAATTAACCTACCAGCATGTCTTTGGAGTGTGGGAGGAAACCGGAGTAGCCGGAGGAAACCCACGCAGACACAGGGAGAACATGCAAACTCCAGGCAGGTAGTGTCGTGGACGGGATTCGAACCAGCGACCCTTCTTACTGCTAGGCGAGTGTGCTACCCACTACTCCTCTGTGCCGCCCATAATTACATCACTTCTGGTGAAACCCCAGATCTCCTTTGCTCTCTGACAGATCAGCGGTTTGTCTTGTTTAGAGGCGGACCACTGCTCCGTCTTTCCTTTGAATGATCGGCGGGTTGCGGCCTCCACCGGACCCGCTGATTGGCTGTCTAAACACGGCGGAAGCGGTGGTATGCGTGAACACCCCCCCCCCTACACTGCATGCACAAAATCACATACAGGTTAGTGATTTTGCACAGCCAGGCCGCCCTGCTGCAGTATATATATATATATATATATATATATATATATATATATATATATATATATATATATATATATATATATATATATATATATATATATATATATATATATATATATATATATATATATATATATATATATTTGGGCGGTCCGGAAGGGGTTAATAGAGGCAATAAAAAATGGACAGGGGTTCTAATCCATCTCCACTCTATCCTTAAAAAAAAAAAAAAAAAAAAAAAAGTTTTGCCTTTTGTTATACCTTAACCTGCTCCTGTATATATACGGTGGCAGAATGGCTCTGCTGCGCGAATCGCCATGTGTATATATATATTGCGGCTGCTTTAAGAGCCATAGCAGGCGCCTGCCCGGTGGGAACGATCCCGCCGGAAACCTGCGATTGCGGGCACGAGAGCAGAAGCGGGGATTTGTGTGTAAGCCTACAAATTCGTGTCCTGTCTGGGGAGGAGAAACAGATTGTGTGTTCCTACTAAGTAGGAACAATGATATGTCTCCTCCCCCAGTCAGTCCTATTCCCCTCAGTTAGAACACACATTTAACCCCTTGATCGCCCCCTAGTATTTAACCCCTTCCCTGCCAGTGACATTTATACAGTAATCGGTGGCTATTTTTTTTTTTTTTTTTTAGCTCTGATCGCTGTATAAATGTCAATGGCCCCAAAAAAGTGTCAGATTTGTCCGCCGCAATATCGCAGTCCCGATAAAAATCGCTGATCACCGGCACCGCCATTACTAGTAAAAAAAATAAATAATAAAAATGCCACTCGATATACGCTTATTGTGTGTGTGTGTTTATTTTTTTTTTAACCAAAAATATGTAGAAGAATATATATTGGCCTAAACCTGAGGAAAAAAAAAAAATTGGATATTTATTATAGCAAAAAGTAAAAATTAGTTTTTTCAAAATTGTCGCTTTTTTTTTGTTTATAGCGTGTAAAATAAAAAACGCAGAGGTGATAACATACCAGCAAAAGAAAGCTCTATTTGTGTGAAAAAAAAAGGATGTCGATTTTGTTTGGGTACAGCGTCGCACGACCGCGCAATTGTCAGTTAAAGCGACGCAGTGCCGTCTCGCAAAAAATGGCCTGGTCAGGAAAGGGGTAAATTCTTCCGGGGCTGAAGTGGTTAAAGCGGTTGTAAACTGCCAATGTTAAAAAAAAAAAAAAATTATAATAAAAAAACACCTCCATGGCAATGACATAATGTGTAGGGCGCATCTCATACTAGCGCATTATAACATAATCACCTAGGAACAAAGCCCTCCAGCACTGTAAGGTCACCGCTGAGAGGGATGACGTGCCCGCCCCCCCCCCCCCCCCGGTCTGTCTTTTGGGTTTGTGAGTTCTGGCTATGTGATTGGCCGGAGCCGCAATGACGTTACTTCCGCGTATGTGTGCGGGGAGCCCTCGGTTTCAGGACGAAGCTCAGAAGTTCCAGGACTGTAATCCGGACCTTCGGAGGGCATGCACTCTAAATATCTCCTAAACTTGCACAGTACATACAGGTACTCCTTATTAGAGGCCTTTCTATAGGGAAGAGTGGTAGATAGTACAGAGTAGACATGAGCAGGGCGAAGCTCACGTTCACTTTAATAATATAATGAAGGTTGATTCCCCCCCCCCCCCCCACTGGTCTCATCACTTTCTGGTCACATTTGAACGAGATCTCAGGCCTGTCTTTAAGTAAATATGTAGAAAAATAGAATTTCATGTGAAATAGAAGGAATTTGGAGACGCTGTCATTATTTGTATACAACTATCAGAATGTAACAAATTGTATCATACTAACCATCATTTCCTTTTCCTGGGGCCTATCCAGAGTTACTACCAACCTGTATGACACCAGGAAAGTCGTTCTCACATCGGTGGGGGGGGGGGGGGAGGGGATTGGGGTGAGCTGGTTTACGTGAAGTCCCCAGTAAACAGATGCACAGAATGTTGGCTGGTTTGTCGTTTTGCTTCCACTCTGATGGATCCGATGTACAAAACTAAGGAGTGCAAATTAGGAAATTTTGTTTTCTGTCTTCAGGTGAACTTGTGTGTGTTTTGCTTTTTTTGTAGCTGAGAGATGAGGCTCCCAAGACTCGTTAAAATGCACTGAAACATGTATGTGCTTGTGGCATGTTTTCCCGGTTTCTGATGGGGGTGGGACAATCACAACAAATGGACAAGAAAATGCAAACCTAATTGGCAGTGATGTGGAACGCTGCAGTCGAGTTGTAATATCTGGATTCAGAAAGTTACAAGGAAAATTATAATGTAAATGTATTTATCTGGGCCAAAACAAAATGACGCCTCTGCAACACACGCACCTTTCCCCTCAGGCTTTATCTCGTTAACCACTTCACCTCTGAAAGATTTACCCCCCCTTCATGACAGGATATATTTTTTTTTTTGCTTTTTGGCACTGCATTACTTTAACCACTTCCTGCCTGCTGGCTGTCCTATGACGTTCTGGACTTTGAGTGGGGAAATCTGAATGATGGGTGTAGCTGCAGCCATCATTCTGCTATCTTTTTCTTCTGCTGGCGATCCCCTGCTATGTACAAACAATCATAGTAGCTTTTTTTTTTTTTTTTACAGGTGGAAAGAGGGGAGATCCCTCCCCCCCCCCCCACCCTCTGGTGCTTCTAATGGCCCACCTGTGCGAGCAGTGAGCTGAAGAATGAATCAGTCAGTGGTTTACCATAGAGCTGACCGAGGACCAGATGGTCCCTGGCTATCTCTATGACCTTCGGAGGCCAGGAGCGATGGTATGACATCACTTCTGTCCCCAGCAGATGTAAACACTGCCGTGTTTTTAACTGAATAGGCTGAGATCGTTTTTTTTGTTTATTTTTTTTGGATCTTGGGCTTTTCGGCCTAGAGGTTAGATGTGGGGACTAAAAGACCGCACATCTCTCTGTAAAGAGAACCTGTCCTATTCCTATGCCAAGGGCTGTTTACATTCCTTGTAATAGGAATAAATGTTTTCAAAAAAAAAATTTTTTTTTCAAGGGAAAGTGTAAATTTTTTTTTTTTTTTTTTATTAGCGCGTCCCTGTGTGCTTGCCCAAAGAAGCGAACGCATACGTATGTTTTGCCCGCATGTGTAAACGATTTTCAAACCACACATGTGAGGTATTGCCGTGAACATTAGAGTGAGAGAGATAATTCTATCCTAAGACTTCCTCTGTAACTCTAAACTCGTAACAATTTTTGAAGTGTCACCGATCGAGATTTTTAAGTAGCCAAGTTTGGCGCCATTCCACAAGTGTGCGCAATTTTAAAGCGTGACATGTTGGGTATCTATTTACTCGCTGTAACATCTTTCACATTATACAAAAAAAAAAATCTGGCTAACTTTTCATTAAATTTTTTTTTTTTTTCTCCCGAAAAAAAAAAGCGTTTGAAAGAATTGCTGCGCAAATACAAAGTGACATAAAAATTGCAACAGCTGCCATTTTATTCCAGAGGGTCTCTGCTAAAAAAATATATATTTAAATTTATGTTTGGGGGTATATATATATTTTTTTTTTTTTTACATGTAGGAGAGGAGTGTTCGAATTGGCCTGGGCTGGAAGTGGTTAACTGACATGTGCGGTCGTTTAATGCTGTACCCAAATAAATACATTTATCTAATCCCCCCCCCCAAAATAAATCTTTCTTTTGGTGGTATTTAATCACCCCCTAAACATCTAACTTTTAGTAGGAGCTGACAGCCCCCACTTTTCTGGGACTACAGCAAACCTCCCACCCTTATGTTATGGAGATGAGAGATGGAGGTGTTCAGTACTTAAGCAGGGGAGAAGAGGATGGGGTTAATTGAACAAGTTGATTGGTTTCTATGCACAGCTGCACCTGATTTTGCACTCTCCAGTATTAGTAAATCTCCCTCTCTGTGTTGGTGACTCAAACAGGAAATTCGAAGCTCGATGTGTTTTTTATGTGTGGAGTTTTCTAAAGGATAAAACATTGGAGATGTGTGTTGTTTACATGAACTGCTGAATATTTTTTTATGTTTGACCGGACACACACACACACACACACACACTTTTAAGATGCAGCCATCATTAGAACTTGCAGAAGAATTTTTCCAGGCCGGTGGAGGTTTGTAACATTTGTTATGAATAATACAGCAGAGGGTCACGTCTGTACAATTCTGTGAAGTGATGACAAGTGCAGTTGGCTGTCCAGCATTCCCAGATGGAATTACATCTTCTCTGTCTTTGTTACATTTATATTGTCTTTTGTAGAGATAAGGTGCTAGTAGCCGCTGTGCAGATATAATGCAAAAGATTGTGGATATTCTATGCAAAATGACTCCTTTCTTTAGGTGCAATCAATACAACCAAAAAGGTAAATGAGTGTTAAAAATGACAGACCTCAAAATGAAGCAAATCGATTCCACAGCTGCTGATCGGGTAGAGCTACACACATTTTATTACTATTAGATTTTGGTAACGTTCTACTTTAGGCTATTGCATGGCCCGAACTGATATTTGATTTTTTTTTTTTAACTACGTGACGAAGTCTTACAAGAGAAGTTCGGGTTCCCAACAAAAAAAAAAGTGGATGCAGCATTGATTCCACACCGCCTCTACATGAAGAACTGAGTGATCAAAACACTGCTGATTGCTCAGTTCTCCCCCCTTCCCCGCCTTGCCGTGGAGAACTGAGCGAGGCGAGGCGGTGTAGGGGAAGGGGGGAGAACTGAGCAATCAGCAGTGTTTTGATTGCTCAGTTCTCCATGGCGAGGCGGTGTAGGGAAAGGGGGGAGAACTGAGCAATCAAAACACTGCTGATTGCTCAGTCCCCCCTCTACACGGAGAACTGAACTGAGCGATCAAAACACTGCTGATTGCTCAGTCCCCCCCTCTACACGGAGAACTGAACTGAGCGATCAAAACACTGCTGATTGCTCAGTCCCCCCTCTACACGGAGAACTGAACTGAGCGATCAAAACACTGCTGATTGCTCAATTCTCCCCCCCCCTCTACACGGAGCGATCAAAACACTGCTGATTGCTCAGCCCCCCCCCCCCCCCCCCCCAAGCATAGAGCCATGAGTGTCGGTCGAAAATATAAACAAAAAAAAGAATTTCTCCTGCGCTTGTGAAGGCGTTGCTAGTATAGAGTGGTAGTACTTTCAAAGGGAGGGAATTAAAAGATGATCATGCGTGTCCCGCTGACCGGCGTGGTCCGAAGAGAGCCAGGTGAGGGAAAGAGGTGCAAGGCGTGTGATCTGACACTTTGATCAAATTGATACAGTTTATAATAATGTAATATAATTACTTTTTATATGCATTTGTTTCTGTATATAAACTGTATACATTTGATCAAAGTGTCAGATCACGCGCCTTCTACCTTCTTTCCTTCACCATGACTGTCACTCACCAGCTCTCTGCTCTGCCCCCTCCAGCGCTCACTGGAGCACTGAGCTAAGGAGGGGGCCGGAGCGGCTGGTTTAGTCTCCCAGCGGCTTGCCGAGAGGCTGAGCCAGGCATCTGGGTGAATCCCAAAATTAATCCAGAGCCTGGACCAGCTGAGTGATGTCAGCTGCCAGCAGACTTTAGCCCGCTGTCGGCTGGAACTGTGGCACATGAGTACAGAAAGAACTGTGATCCATAGGAGTAGGGCCTAGAAGGCGTTGGCCATACTTCTCCTTTTAATCACCCAATTGTTTGGCTTTGGTGGGCTTCAGTAAGCCTCGGTTCACACCAGAGGCGGCACGACTTGCAGGTCGCCTCAGCGAGGCGACCTGCACACGACTGCCGGGGCGACTTGCAAAACGACTTCTGTATAGAAGTCTATGCAAGTCGCCCCCAAAGTCGTACAGGAACCTTTTTCTAAGTCGGAGCGACTTGCGTCGCTCCCCTTAGAACGGTTCCATAGCACAGAACGGGAGGCGACTTGTCAGGCGACTAGGTCGCCTGACAAGTCGTCCCTGTGTGAACCGAACCTTAGTGAGATCTTTATACTTGAGTTCTTAGGCACACCTGGTGAAGGTCCTAGACGAGTGATGGAGAACCTTGGCAACCTGGATGTTTTGGAACTACATTTCCCATAATGCTCATGCAATCTGCAGTGTGGTTGAGCATCATGGGAAATGTAGTTGCAAAACATCTGAGGTGCCAAGGTTCACCATCACTGTCCTAGTCCCACTGGTGGGTGTTTTAATTGGTTTTGGAGTAAGGAATATACAATGGGAGGAGTTGAATGGAACCAATCTGGGACTATAACGGGAAGATCTCACCAAGGTTCTCCTCAAAGAATCTAGAAGAAGACTTGGCTCAGCAGATCAATAACTGAACTCTTTGTTTATCTGCAGAAAGATAGGTGAGTTTTTGGTAGTTGCTGATGAATTAAAATGGCACTAGAAGGGGCGGGGCTCTACTCACCCCCATTGAAGATTTTTCCAAAATAACTTTCTGAAGGTTTATTTCATGCAGTTGCGCACAATCCATGCTGCACCCGGCCCTCAACTGTCTGGATAAAATGTAACATTTTAGAGTGACCTCTAACAAAAAGGCCCCTTTCACACTACCGCAACGTGATTTTGCCGCGATTTCAGGGAATGCCTGTGCAACTCGCATCAAAGTCGGACCAAAGTAGTGCAGGGACTACTTTGAAGTTGTACTAATATGGATATTTTGTCATTGGAAATCATGGGGAGCGACTTGTCATGTGACGTCGCAGTCCCAAGTCGTACAAGTGTGAAAGGGGCTTAACTTGAATATGTTTTGGGTAGACTGACCCTATAATATGCAATTTGTCTGCATGGTCCTGACTGAAATGAATTGGTATTAAATATGACCCTTATTTTAGATGTGCTAATGCCAGTGAACTGAATTTTTTTCTTTTTTTGAGATTTCACTACAGACTAGGGCAGTTTGCACACGGGCGTCATATTTTACTGATGTTTACTCGGGAACTTAGTGACAGAAAGTTTGAGGAAAAAAAACAAACCCCAATAAACTGTTAAGGCTGGGTTCTCACACACACTATATCACCAAAAGTGTTGGGACGCCTGCCTTTACATTCACATGAATTTTAATGGCATCCCAGTCTTAGTCCGTAGGGTTCAATATTGAGTTGGCCCACCCTTTGCAGCTATAACAGCTTCAACTCCTCTGGGAAAGCTGTCCACAAGGTTTAGGAGTGTGTCTATGGGAATGTTTGACCATTCTTCCAGAAGAGCATTTGTGGGATCAGGCACCCAAAGGTGTTCTATGGGGTTGAGGTCAGGAATCTGTGCCGGCCAGTCAAGTTCCTCCACTCCAATCTCGCTCATCCATGTCTTTATGGACCTTGCTTTGTGCACTGGTCCAAATCATTTGGTGGAGGGGGGATTATGGTGTGGGGTTGTTTTTCAGGGGTTGGGCTTTGCTCCTTAGTTCCAGTGAAGGGAACTCTTAAGGTGTCAGCATACCAAGACATTTTGGACAATTTCATGCTCCCAACTTTGTGGGAACAGTTTGCGCACCAGTGCACAAAGCAAGGTCCATAAAGACATGGATGAGTGAGTTTGGGGTGGAGGAACTTGACTGGCCTGCACAGAGTCCTGACCTCAACCCCATAGAACACCTTTGGGATGAATTAGAGCAGAGACTGCCAGCCAGGCCTTCTTGTCCAACATCAGTGCCTGACCTCACAAATGCGCTTCTGGAAGAATGGTCAAACATTCCCATAGACACACTCCTAAACCTTGTGGACAACCTTCCCAGAAGAGTTGAAGCTGTTATAGCTGCAAAGGGCGGAGCCAACTCAATATTGAACCCTACAGACTAAGACTGGGATGTCATTAAAGTTTGTGTGTGTAAAGGCAGGTGTCCCAATACTTTTGCCAATATAGTATGTGCGATTTGGATGAGTGTTTCATTGCATCCGATTTGCATGACATGCGAGTGTGACTGGCTCTCAATGGAGCCAGGACACACAGGTCCGGGGCGGCCGCGGTCCACATTCCAAAAGGGTCCTGTGCATGTTTGGGTTTGGTTCAGGTGCGAATTCAGGCAAAAATTCTGACTTGGAACGCACCATACCCCATGCTGGGAACCGCGGCCGCGCATCTGAGAACCCGGACTAAAGACCTGAGTAAAGTTGAATTTTTTGAATTTTTGAATTTTTTTTTGTCATTAAAAAAATTACTTGTAAAACAAGTAATTTGTCCTTTTCAGTGAGAACTGCTGCAGCATTCATTTAAACAAGAAATCTTCTGCAGTGGATTTCCCCAAAACATTCACTAAGGTGGGACATCATGTGAGAGCGGAGTCACTGCCAACACCAGACAGAAGGGTGACTGAGGTACAGGAGGCCTCAGCTTTGTGTGTTTGGTGTAAAGTGTCCGGGTTTGTTTTTTTTTTTCCCCTTGTAAGCCGTGTAGATTCTTGTGATTTCAAAGTAAAGGAAAACACTCGCCTCTGTGGTTGTATAATTTCCAACCTATCAGATTTGTTCTGCTAGGACTGTACCCTTTTTGAAATGTTCATTCTATTTTACTTAACCACTTGAAGACCCGGCCTTTTCTGACCTTTTTTTCTTTTTTTGTTTGTTTAGGAAAAATCAGTATTTTTTGCTAGAAAATTAATAAGAACCCCCCCAATTATATATAATATAGATACACACACATATATATTTTATTTTTAGCAGAGGCCCAAGAGAATAAAATGCTGTCTTTGCAAATTTTTTTGTGTCACACTATTTGCGCAGCAGTTTTTCAAATGCAATTTTTTTTTGGGGGGGGGGGGGGGGGGGGATACTTTGATGGATTTTACTGCAAACAAGAAGCATAATATATAACCCAATTGTGTTGGTAAAATATAAAAGACCAAGTAAACACCTAACATGTAATGCTTTAAATTTGTGCATGCCTGTAGAATGGCAACAAACTAAGATACCTATATATTTTTTTTAATACAGGTTACTACAGGAAGTCTAGCGCTAGAATTATTTCTCTCGCTATAACATTTGCGGCGATACCGCACATGTGTGGTACGAACACAGGTTTGTGCGGGGGCGCAATAACATTTTACACTGTCCCTTTAAAAAAAAAAAAAAAATTGATCACATATGTAAACATCCCTTGTAATAATAATAAAGCATGGAGGGAGACATCTGGGGGTCTACAAGACTCCAAATCTCTCCTCTACCCTTAAAAGGGTCAGATAAAAAAAAAAAAAGATTCAATTTGCCCTAAACTAGAATTGATGTCATGACATCGCTCCAGGCCTCCTAGATCATAGAGGTGACAAGAGACGATCTGGTCTCTCTTCACCTCTATAGGCAGCCGCACGAACTGCCAGATCTTTTCCTGGGCTCGGCATTGGGAACGGTAAGCCCAAGAAACACCGGCCAGGCGGGTGATCCCTATGCTTTTTCCCTCCTTCTCAGTAACTTTTCCCTGCTGCTAGTTCTGTCCCTACTCTACTCACTCACAAAATGCACCCCAGGACCTTAAATAGGCTCTGTCTGACCCAAGATGGCTGCTAAGAGTCACATGGGGGCTGGCAACATCCAATGGCAGCTTCCCCAGTGACCCAAGAAACCATAGAGGAACCATGTTCCTCCTGACTTCCCCTCCGACAAAATCAAGAGTGGGAACGCTTGTTTCCGCTACACAAAAGGTGTGAATGCAGCCTAGAGGTCCTTGTCAAGATCCCCCCCCTCCTCCCTTGTAAAGGTTGACAACACTGTGTCCCTGGCTCCCAATTGTGCCCCTTGTTGTCACCCGGGCTTTCAATAGACACAAGTGGCTATTTCAACATACATCACACAGGCATGGTCTACCGTTGTCACCACCATCAACATAAAACTAAATGTCATTCAGAGTTAGGGGTTTACTTCCACTTTAAAGTGCAAATTTGTATTTACATCTACAATGTAGTTCAGCAAAGTCCTAACGGCCGGTCACGGCTCTGTCATGCCTTTTTTTTAGCCACATATTATAAGAATACGTTTTCACTACTCACTAAAATGCATGGCCAAAAATCCAGATGAAACCTCTGCGTTCTCACCACTCCCACAATATACACCGTGTGATATATATTATAGAATACAGCGGCTCAATTTACATCCTTAACAGTTTAGAAAAAGTTACATTTTCACTGAAACCGACCACATAACCCCCAAAGCAATGTTGGGAAACAACCCATTCTATGGAAAAAAAAAAAAAAAATGACACTTTTAGGTCTATTTGTAAAATTGAAATGTCATTTATCTTTCCTAGGGACTTAATTGCTTTTTTTTTTCATAGTTACTGTGTTATAACTCTGTTACTGTGTCGAGCACAGAGCATTCCTACACAAGTCAATGCTGGAAAGTCATCCTAACACTAATGTCCCACCACATACAGAATACTTTATTAGTCCCAAAGGGAAATTATTGATGGTACCATCACCAATGTCCCGCCAAATACAGAATACTTTATTAGTCCCAAAGGGACATTATTGATGGTACCATCACCGACGTTCCACCACATGGTACCATCACTAATGTCCCACCACATACAGAATACTTTATTAATCCCAAAAGGGAAATTATTGATGGTACCATCACCAACGTTCCACCACATACAGAATACTTTATTTTATCCCAAAGGGACATTATTGATGGTACCATCACCTATGCTCCACCACATACAGGATACTTTATTAATCCCAAAGGGAAATTATTGTTGGTACCATCACCAATGTCCCACAGCATGGTACCATCATCAACGTCTCACAGCATGGTACCATAACCAACATCCCACCACATACAGAATACTTTATTAATCCCAAAGGGACATTATTGATGGTACCATCACCTACGTTCCACCACATGGTACCATCATCCCACCACATACAGAATACTTTATTAATCCCAAAAGGGAAATTATTGATGGTTCCACCACATACAGAATACTTTATTAATCCCAAAGGGAAATTCTTGATGGTACCATCACCAACGTCCCACCACATACAGAATACTTTATTAATCCCAAAAGGGAAATTATTGATGGTACCATCACCAATGTCCCACCACATGGTACCATCACCAACGTTCCACCACATACTGAATACTTTATTAATCCCAAAGGGAAATTCTTGATGGTACCATCGCCAGCGTCCCACCGCATGGTAGCTCAAAGTTTACTTTATCTTTTTTTTTTGTGTTGATCCTTTTAAAACATGCATAAAATTATCTCCCCCCCCACACACTCTTAATTTTCAGTCATGTGACAGCTAATCTGTGGTTTGTGTTCCTTTTCTGTAGAGTGGTGGACAGAGCTTCCCCTATTGAGGTAAATCAGCTGCTGTAATAGAGAAAAATCACAGAGAGAAGTATATTGCTGACCACAGGGAAAAAGATAAAACAAAAGTCGTTGTAGATTTATTTTTTTATTAAAAAAAAATTATTTGTACATGTTTTTCCTCTGAGCAATCAATATGTAATTAACGAGTACATAATAAACATGAACCGTACTGACATTATTATTCGTAAGTTTTCTGTATCTGATTACATTTCACTTCCAGGTAATCTGCAAATTAAACATTCACTTTTTACTTTTAAATTGTTAGCCAGTTAGATTAGTGCTTCATTTCTTCTTTGTATCTGGAAATTTAAAGTGACATTTAGCTAAAATGTTTTGGACATCAGACAGAGTGGTTAAAGTAGAATTCCAGCTTTACTTTCACTTTAAATAGTTTGATCCAAGCTGGCCCAAACAAACTATTTCCATTACAGAGCGCTGTGGCCGCTGTGTGGGCTGTAGTTAGTAGCTGCCGCTGTGTGAACTGAGGTAGCATTAGTTGCATACAGTCAGGGGTGTCCCTTAGAAATCACAGGGCCCCAATGATGATTGGGTGACAATTGCAGAACAATGCACTGTGTCTGTGTCTCTCCCTCCAGCAGCTGAAAGCCAGTGAGAGGGGGAGAAAATGGCTTTAGCTGCTGGAGGGAGAGACACAGAGACGGTGCATTGCTCTGTAATTGTCCCCCGCGTCCCGCTGCCCTGCTACAGGAGGCCCGGTGGTACCCCCTTATCGGCGGCTCTGCATACAGCGAGTGGCGCTGCGTACCAGCAGCAGTACAGGCAATTTGCTGCTGCAATAAGTTGATCCGAGTGCTTCTCTGCCATCAAGCAGAAGCCTTGTATTGTTATTAATGACTACAAGACTTCCGATTGGGCAAGGTGGATAGAGGACGTCACAATTTCCACCTCGGCCAATAAGAGGAAGCTTTGTATTCAGAATTCATGCATTATAAAAATACAAGGCTTCTCCCAATTGGCAGAGCAGCACTCAGACTTTCTTTAATTGCGGCAGCAGACAGGAAGTCCCAAACACTGCTGCCAAAACACGGCGATGCTTACTGGAATGTAGCCAATTCCTCTACAGTTCATTACAGACAATACAACGGCTGCATCATTTTATAATGGAAAGAGTTGGTTTGGGCCAGCTTGTGTTAAGTCTGTGTTGGGCTTTAATTGCAGTGTCCTCTACAGTGAGATTTCCCCTCACTACTTATCCTGGTGACCACACACAGAAAATAAGGAAAATCATCCCAGTATCTTAGATAATGATAAAGCCTGATAGAGGTTTTAATCATTTTTCATTCAGTCTTAAAAAAAAAAAAAAAAAAAAACTTGGGTGAGATCTGGGCTTTAAGAGTATTTATTTGATGGATTAGGTAGACAATCCCTATTTTCCACCTGCAGCCTAACAAAACCAAATAGCAGCCCTGCATACAAGGAAAAAAAAAACAAATAAGGTGCAAACTGCAGAAGAAACGTGAGAAAAGATCCTTTCACTGTGTACAGCGAGAGATGGAATCACAGTTTGCTGTTCAGCAGCTCCTGCCCGCTTTTCAGCAGGAATCCACCATCGAACGCCGCGTTCAGGACTTCATCCAGGGCCGTCGCGAAAATAAAATTCAGATCCCTTCTGACGTTGATGGGAATCTCTTCTAGATCCTTCTCATTCCTCTGCGGTATAATCACCCGCTTCAGTCCAGCTCTGTGTGCCGCCAGGACTTTGTCTTTAATGCCACCGACCTGGAAGGAGAGGTCACATGAGAACCAGACAGCTTCCCCCGGATTTACATCATCCATGGCCTACACCACATGGGTGAGAGGAGGACAATATTCTAAGCCAAACGTCACACTACTGTACTGCTGACATTTTTTCTTTATTAGCGATGTTTTATAACAGAAAGTTGTTTTTCTAAAATATTGGTCTATTTTGCTTTATAAAAATAAAAAATGCAGCACTCATTAACCACTTCCCACCCATATGACGTCCTTGAGATGATTCAGGAGATTCTCTTTAACTCCTTCATGCCTAAGCCTTTTTTTTTTTGGCTAGAAAATTACTTATGACCCCCAAATATTGTATATATTTTTTTAGCAGAGACCCTAGAGAATAAAATCTCGGTCGCACTGTATTTGCGCATTTGCCATCGTTCCAGGGGCGTGTACAATTTTAAAGAGTGACGTGTTAGGTATCTATTTACTCGTGTGCCCTAAAAAATTGCAACACCCACCACTTTATTCTGCGGGGCCTCTGCTTAAAAAAAAAATATATATATATATATATATATATATATATATATATAGTGTTTGGGGTTTCTAAGTAATTTTCCAAAAAAATGATATGATTTTTACATGTAGGAGAGGAATGTCAGAATTGGCCTGGATGGCAGCTAATTAAATATCACCAAAAGCAAGTTTCTTTCCATCTCAAAAAAATAAAAATAAAATAAAAACAAAACAAACAATACAAAATTTGGGTGCATGAGTAACTGTCAGTGAAACTATCACAACACTAAGGCCCCTTTCACTGTTCACTGTTCATTTCAATGGAGAGGGGCGTTTTTTCACCGCCCTGCCAGCGCATTGCCACAGTTTGAAAGCATTCAGTGATTTTAATTGAAATTGTTTTTTCGTGAGGTTTTCAGACGCTTTTTCTTTAGCGTGAAAAGCCCCTAAAAAGCGCCTCAGTGTGAAAGGGGTCTAAAAACTGAGCTGGCAATGAAGTGGTATAACAGGCTGGTACTTACGTCGTTTTTAATGTCACCTCATTTATTTTTCTTAGTTTGACCGCTAGACCTCCAGGCCTTTTCTGACACTTTTTGTTTACATGTAACAATCAGTCATTTTTTTTGCTAGAAAATTACTTAAAACATGCACAGGACCTAGAGAATAAATTGGTGGGTTTTGCAATTTTTTTATGCTACACAGTATTTGTGAAGTACTTTTTGAAGTTTAATGAAAAAACAAAAAAAAAAAAAAAACACTGTATGATACCCAACTGCTTGGTAAAACATAAAAGATGATGTTACGCTGAGTAAATAGATACCAAACATGTCATGCTGTAATATTGCGCACACCTGTGCAACTGCGACAAACAAGGTAAATTTTACTATCCATAGGCGACACTTTAAAAGCCTTTACAGATTACCACTTTAAATTTACAGAGGAGGTCTGGTGCTAGAATCGTTCCTCCTGATCTGACGTTTGCAGTGATACCTCAGATCTGGGACGATCGCGGTTTGCGTGCGTGACCGAAGCGTGCGTTTGCCTTTGTGTGCAAGCACGGGGGCACTTTACATTTTTTTCCCCCTATTATTTATTTATTTTATTTTTTTGCACTGTTGCTTTACATTTTCTTTTCTTTTTATCACTTTTACTGCTATCACAAGGAATGTAAGCATCCTTGTGACAGCAATAGGCATGAGCCAGGTAGCGGAAGTGTCAGCTGGTCAACTGGGATTCCCGGTGGGACAGGAGATCCAAATCAAGCCGTGGGAGGGGAACGGGGAAGTCCCCTCCCGCAGCTTGTAAAAGCAATCCAGCGGCTAGTTAACCACTAGGATTGCTTTTGCAAGAGAGCCGACTGCTGGCTTTAAAAAAAACGGTACTGGGATGATGCCTGCAGCTGCAGATCATCCTGGTAGAAGTACTTGAGGTCTCGTTGATAAAGCGAGGTAATGAAAGTGAGCAGCTTGTTTTCGGTGCCGCCTTCCTTCAGTTTGAACCCAGTGTGTTTGTCACAGTAGCTGTAAAACCCGTCCAGCCTTTGTTTACTCCATGAAGTCGCATGAAAATGACAGTTGAGGAAACAAAAAGTCTGGATCTGACGGTTGGTTTTGTACAGAACAGGCAGTTGTCATATTGGAAACTTTGCTTAGTATATTATCTATGTAGACGGCACCAACATCTTCAGCGGTGCAGTACAAATTGATGACATATACGGGGCTGTAATAACGAGTACAATTACATAAAATACTAGCAGTGAAGAAGAGCTGGCAATCTGATGGCAGGAAGCAGACAGGATGGAGGGAAGGAGGATTAGTAGCAGTGGTTGTGGTGAAATGAGGATACGCGCCTTTCTAAGAGGATTTGAATTACGGTGCATTGGATCATACAGGCTGATGGCAAAGGGAGCTTGAAGAAAAAAATAAATATATAAACAGCATCGACACAAGAGAAGTTCTGGAGGAGGAGGGAGATGTACCAACCAGGGAGGATAAAATGCATCTGATTGGTTGCAAAGTTTTCTGAGATGCTTTGACAAAAGGGGGGGGGGGGAGGGGAGGGTGGCCCGATACTTAGTCTATGGCTCCAATGACACAATACAGAAACCTGCATTTTTCCCCACTTACCACCACCAATGTAAATGGCGTGTTCCCAGTGACCCCCAATAGACTAAACATCAGGGGGTTCCCCGAGACATGAAAATTATTTCAAGGGTTCCTCTGGGGGGGGGGGGAGAGGTTGAGGAAGGCTGAAATAGAGACTAGACAAGACTAGACCTTATTAGTCCGCATTAACTCAGAACAGGGTCCACTAAATGGCGGACAGCGGTCCGGACCAGGACCGAGCGACAGTCCTGGCTGTGCCACCCTCCGTCCTGATCTGCAGCACCTCCCGCTCCAGCCTGCTGTGAGTATGATAGAGGCAGCTGTGAGGGAGGCCTGAGAGAAAACACCCAGCTGCCCTGGTAGGACTGTGCAGGAGAGGCTGCAAATGATAGAGGGACTGCGATGTAAAGGTGGAGAGGGAGGCTATGACTGCAAGGGACACTGTACTGTGCAAAGGGGGCAGGGCACGGCGATGTGCAAAGGGGGCACTGTGATGTTAAAGGGAACTGAGGACACTGCTGGGGACTGTGGACAGTGATGTAAAGAGGATGCTATGATGTGAAGGGTAGGCTGAAGATACTGATGTACAGGGGGGACTGGGATGTAAAGGGGGGCTTAATGTGAAGGGTAGGATGAAGACATTTATGTACAGGGGGGCTGTAATGTAAAAGGGGGGCTTGATGTGAAGGGTAGGATGAAGACACTGATGTACAGGGGGGACTGTGATGTAAAGGGGGCTTGATGTGAAGGGAAGGATGAAGACACTGATGTAAGGAGGGGCTGTGATGTAAAGGGGGGGGGGGGCGCTTGATGTGAAGGGTAGGATTAAGACATTTATGTACAGGGGGCTGTGATGTAAATGGGGGGCTTGATGTGAAGGGTTGGCTGAAGACACTGATGTACGGGGGGGGGGGGGGACTGTGATGTGAAGGGGGGGCTTGATATGAAGGGTAGGATGAAGACACTGATGTACAGGGGGACTGTGATGTAAAGGGGGGGCTTTATGTGAAGGGTAGGATGATGACACTGATGTACAGGGGGGGGGGCTGTGATGTAAGGGGGGGGGGGGTTGTTGATGTGAAGGGTGGGATGAAGACACTGATGTACAGGGGAGGGACTGTGATGTGAAGGGTAGGATGAAGACACTGATGTACAGGGGGGGGGGGCTGTGATGTAGAGGGGGGGCTTGATGTGAAGGGTAGGCTGAAGACACTGATGTACGAGGGGGGGGACTGTGATGTGAAGGGGGGGCTTGATATGAAGGGTAGGATGAAGACACTGATGTACAGGGGGACTGTGATGTAAAGGGGGGGCTTTATGTGAAGGGTAGGATGATGACACTGATGTACAGGGGGGGGCTGTGATGTAAGGGGGGGGGGGGGTTGTTGAAGTGAAGGGTAGGATAAAGACACTGATGTACAGGGGGGGGGGCTGTGATGTAAGGGGGGGGGTTGTTGATGTAAAGGGTAGGATGATGACACTGATGTACAGGGGGGGGCTGTGATGTAAGGGGGGGGGGGTTGTTGATGTGAAGGGTAGGATAAAGACACTGATGTACAGGGGGGACTGTGATGTAAAAGGGGTCTGTAAAGTGTTATAGTGCAAAAATGATATTCAGACATCTGCCGGAAGAAAATTTTACCAACTGGACCCCTGTAATTTTTTTTTTCCAAGACTCCTGACTTAAGAGTACCCAAGCAGATAAAAAAAAAAAAACTGAAGATTACATTATTAACCTGGTTAGGGACACAGTCTCTGTTTTAGGCACCGATGAATAAATACCCCTCTTCCCCGCCATACAACTTACAGGTAGGACGAGTCCCCTCAATGTGATCTCTCCAGTCATGGCAACATCTGAAGACACCAGCCTGCCGCTAAAGAGAGAGGCAAGACAGGTTACTATGGCAACGCCCGCAGACGGACCATCCTTTGTGACGGCCCCAGCTGGAAAGTGCAGATGAATGTCGGTGTTGTCAAGGAGATCAAAGCTGCCAGACGCTGAAATAGAAGAGGATGCGGCAGTCATGTCACAGGCTACAAGAGCAGCGTCTTTGTACTGCACATCTCTGAGACACAAACTTCAAAACAACAGAAAAACATTTTGCGAACGCACAATCATAGAATGAACTGAAATCTGGCCAGACAGATAAATAAAATACAATTTAATGCAGTTGTCCTAAAAAAAATCAAGTTCGGCCTCTTGCACACTGCAGCTTGAAAAAGCTCAGTACAGCTTATTTTTTTTTTACTGAGCTAAAATACAGCCCATTCATTGTAATGTGCACACAGGAGCGTAAACAAGCGCCTGTATTCTTCAGTAAAAAGAATAAAATAGAAAAATCAGCATTTTTGGTCAGTAATTTACGCCTCATGCATGCAAATGCGAGCGTGCCTGCACATTTGCGTGCAATCTTGTGCGCAATCGTCCCATTACCATATTGTAAATGCGAGAATAAGTTTTCGCACATGCGCGTGAACACATATGCACGAAAATACATTAAAAAAAAAATATAACGCCTGAAAAAAATAGATGCTCAAACAGGATTATCGTGTGCAAGAGGACCACCACAGCGCAGACTGCAGGAGGACCGTGTTTGCCCGCAGGTGTTCCATACATCCCTGTGCAGGCAGTCCCATTATATCAGTTGGGACGCAGCGGCTGCACAGTCACAGCTGCGCTCACAATTTTAAATGGGTGTAGGTGGACGACTTTTGAATGACCCCCGTTTGCTTTTGGGGCTGTGCACCTATTGTGTGCCTGTTGTCAGTGCTGCCTCTGCGTTCGAACTGACATAATAGGACTGGGGGGGGGTGCACACTGTCTGCATTCGGGGCTGTGCACCTGCACGGATGTCTAATTGGAAGCGCGGCTGTGTCCGTGCAGCCACTGCATCCCAATTGACATGAATGGGACTTATCTGCACTGTGATGCAAAGAAAACACCTGCGCAGGGCCCACCCGGCCCTCACATAGTTGTATGCTGTTGTAAAACCAGTGCGAACGAGGCCTTACATACAGCTAGTATAAGTACCTGCACCTGTGTTGATATTGGCCTCCTGTGCTCCCCCTACACAGTAGCACTCAAGACTGAAAGGGGGTGGAACACCACCAGTGGCCAATCAGCTACCGCTAGTCCCTGGTTTTCCCCCAGCCATCAAAAACCACAAGGTTCCCGCTTACTATTGGTCAGCTGATACTTCTTAGCGTTGCTGCGCAGCCAGCTGATGGCGAGATGAGCCGACTCCTTCATGACGTCACCCAGCTGTCCAGTGAGGGTGAGCTGTCCTTCCCCGTCCATGCGGCTGGCCTCGACGAACATGATCTCTCCTCCCAGCGGAGTCCAGGCCAGGCCAATGGCCACGCCGGGCTGGTTCAGCCTCTCAAACACCTACAAGGATGGACAAAATGCTCCAATGAAAAAACAGGAAGGGAAATGCCACATCATTTCACTGCCACGTCATTTCACTGCCACAAAAACAGATTCTAGAAGTGGAACCCGTAGACGCTGGATCATGTATGCTGATGTGTTCTAATTATTCATGTTCTGCAAATAATACGTTCCCGCGCTCCTGTATGACCGACACCAGAATAGCCGGACCTTTGTCTGCAGGCTGAGCGAAGAATCACTAGGCACAGAAATGGCTTAATAAAACCCTTCCTGTCACCGAGGATCCGGTACGGCACAAGGCTTGTAGTGCCATTTCCTAGCCAATGTTCAGCGTAATTATTATGCATTTTCTTTAGTTACAGCCCCGGTTTGCACCGATTGTGATGCGGGAAAGGCACAAGATTCGCTGCGTTTCCCCGCATCGCAATCGCACAGTGTCCATGCGATCTGCTGCAGGTGTCAATGTTAGAAACAGATTGCAAAACACAGTGTGATTGCAAGAATCGCATTGCATGGGTATAAAACACTAATGCGATGCGATTCAGGTGCAGGAAAAAAAAAAAAAAAAAAGGGGTCCTGCACCATTTTGGTGCGGATGCGATTGCGATTTGAGCCATACAAAACGTATGGCTCAAATCGCACCACACAGACATAGCATGTGATGTGCACAGGAATGCGATGCGATGCGATTCACAAGTGTGAACCCAGGCTGAAGGATAAAGGGGTAGAGAGAGGTCAAGCAATATATTCCTGGTGAATTGATGCAATTAAAGAGGAACTTCAGGTTTTCACACAATTTACGTGTTCGTTTCGGTCAAGCTGGCCCAAATAAAGTATGTTGCACACTAACCTGTGAGGTCACTGGATGTGCGATATACACGGTAGGTAGCTGCGGCCACACACAGCAAACCGCACTGTGTCCTGGGTGCGAGCCGAGATCTTCCCGTCTCATACCCGGAACACGGATCAGTCTACAGCAGCAGCACTCAGCCATTCAGAGGCAGCGAAGTATTCTATCAACGAATACAAAGCTTCCTCTGATTGGCTGAGTCTCTATTTGTCCTGTTCACCATTATCATTGAAAGTGAAAGTAAATGAAAATCCCACATATTGGGTTGTCCCCAGAAAAGTAATAGCGGGGAGATCTTCTAATAGGGACCCTAGTTCTGATGACCTGGGAGGTCCCCAAGGAATTCCCTTAAAGTGGTTGTAAAGGCTTGAGGTTTTTTTTTACCTTCATACATTATATGCATGATGGTAAAAAAAACACCTTCTCTGTGCAGCGTCCCCGCCCCATCAATACTTACCCGAGCCCCATCGCGATCCAGCGAGAGAGACTTGGCTCTCCCTCCTCACTGGCTGAGAGAGAAGCATGTGCCATTGGCTCCCACTGCTGTCAATCACAGCCAGTGAGCCAATGAGGAGAGAGAAGGGGCTGGGCCAAGCCACAGTTCTGCGTGTGAATGGACACACAGGGCCGCGGCTCAGGAGCGAACCTGCTCGGATGCCCCCCACTGCAAGCTACTTGCTCTGAGGGCACTGGGCTGGAGGGAGAGGACCTGAGAAGAGGAGGGACAGGCTGCTCTGTGCAAAACCATTACACAGAGCAGGTAAATATAATAAGTTTGTTAAGTAAAAAAAAAAAAAGCCTTTAATATCACTATAATTAGCAGGTGTTTCCTCTCACTTCCTGTTTGACTTTGGGGACAGGAAGTGAAGGGAAATCTCTGCAATGGGACAAAGATGGCAAAAATAAATCTTTTGGCGGGTAATAACTCTCCCTTACTCTAGCCAAAATTTAAAAAAGTGAAGCCTTTAGAACGGCTTGAAGGCTGGGGAGGTGAGAATTTGATGATGCTGGATGTCCAGCAGGCGGGGCTCTGTCTGACTTGCTGCGGCTTCCAATGCACATTGTGAGAAGCTTGCAGTATCAGAGGAAGCCATTTCAGTAAAGGAGAGAGGAGTCTGTACAACTTTGCAAGACTGAAGGGAAGTCCGGAGTTCAGCTTTAACCCGTCAACAATCCTGAAAAACTCAAAACGGTTTTGGGTGGAGACGACATTTAATCTTTATGATACAAAAAGATACACGGAAAAGTGCCTCCAGCATGAACAGTAATGCAACACAACACTGTAACTAAGGAAGCCAACCATGGCTACAATGTATATGTGAAAAATACATGTAAATGGATCAAAAAATAAAAACAAAAATGACAAAAGCAAAAAAAAAAAAAACCATAAAAAAAAAGTGTGAATATATTTTCAAAGCACAATGGAGTATAATATACCCTGTACTATGGCTTCACAGGCTTAAACAACCTCCCAACCAGTGCCAGCCAGAGGATTTGAAGATTTTCCAGCACAGAATCCGCCCATCTATTCATCTTCCCTCCGCTGTCAGTGTATCCGCTCGTTCTATTGTTCTTCTGCAGCAAGTCAACACTGGAGTCCCCTGTCATGTGGCAGAACAATATCAGCCCTGCAGGCGGGGGGGGACGGGGGGGGACTCCTATAATAGGCCGCCCCGGAGTCAGGGTACAAAGGACGCTTGTTTCGGATGTAGTTCTTTACTCCTTAATCCGCTTAGCAGTTTCACTCTCATCATCGTGCCAGCAGACTTCCCTTGTTGATACAATAATTCTTCCAGGTGTCACGTCACGTAGTCTCAATCCCCCCCCCCCAAAAAATGCATCGCATTGTCTACGCCGCAAGAGAGCAGACGGAGAGTGCCCGCCGCAGGCCTTCTCGTGGGAGCTGACTCACCTTTTCCGCTGAAATGTGTCTGTCTGGCATAATAGCCGGGAATTCTCCTGGGACGGTTCCCCGTAGCATTTGGAATGGCACAAACCTGATGTGATACCTTCAGCTCTCCTAACAGAAGAGATGACAACGGCAGGCTTTAGGCCGGGTTCACATCTACGCGTTGTCGGGAACGCATACAAAACTGGGCGCTTTCCTGATACGCACAGAACGCGCTGCCCTTTAGAAAACACGCGGCGGTGCCATTAATGGCACCCTCCATGCATCTTGTGTACGTTCCGCGTGTGCCAAACTGCACGATGATGAAGCACCCTGGAGCTCGGTGCATTTTTGGAAAAAGAGTCCACTCTGCTTGCCCGTAGAGCTGCCCTACACACGATGCGCGTCTGCACGTCCGTCCTCGGTCGCACCTGTAGGTGTAAACCAAGCCTTAGTGTCTGTTAAAGCTGTATTCTAGGAATTCAGCCACTTTGCAAAATTGAAGGCACGCTATGAGGCAAGTCCAAAGAGGTGCATTAGATCTCCTGAACTTATCACCATCATTAATATCTGACAGGTTAATGGCTCTCCTGGAGGATAAACTGACACTCAGGGCTGTGAGAAAGGAGAGAAAGGCACACAGAGCAGCTATGCCCACCCCTCCCCTCTGCTGCCTATTCAGAGAAGCCTTTGTATTTTGTTAATGAGTTCACCTAATACAAAGGCTTCTGTGATTGGGCAGGAGGAGGGAAGGGGAAGCTGCATGACTCTTTGAAGGCACACTACGAGTCAAGTCCAAAGAGGTGCATTAGATCTCCTGAACTTATCACCATCATTAATATCTGACAGGTTAATGGCTCTCCTGGAGGATAAACTGACACTCAGGGCTGTGAGAAAGGAGAGAAAGGCACACAGAGCAGCTATGCCCACCCCTCCGCTGCCCATTCAGAGAAGCCTTTGTATTTTGTGAATGTGTTCACCTAATACAAAGGCTTCTGTGATTGGGCAGGAGGAGGGGAGGGGCAGCTACATGACTCTTTGAAGGCACACTATGAGTCAAGTCCAAAGAGGTGCATTAGATCTCCTGAACTTATCACCATCATTAATATCTGACAGGTTAATGGCTCTCCTGGAGGATACACTGACACTCAGGGCTGTGAGAAGGGAGAGAAAGGCACACAGAGCAGCTATGCCCACCCCTCCCCTCTGCTGCCCATTGGTTATATATGTTTGCATTGTCACATCTTGAGGAAGTGGTGAGTGCTGGCAGCTATTTCCTAGTATAGTTGTTATTTTATTTGATTTATTTTATGTTAGTTTCGGCAGCTCACAAGGTTTGTACACATATATATGCCCATTCAGAGAAGCCTTTGTATTTTGTGAATGAGTTCACCTAATACAAAGGCTTCTATGATTGGGCAGGAGGAGGGGAGGGGCAGCTGCATGACTCTAATTTTAGATAGTTGGGCTTCCATTTGTTAGTATATCTAAATCTACTAGTACATCTAACATCCCCCTCCCCCCAGACTGACAATGCTGCTGTCCTAATGCCCCTTCATCCAGAGTGGGGGCGCTCTATTACAGGAGGTTAAACAGAGAGAAAAAGGGCTAAAAAAAATAAACTAACACAGTCACCACATTGAATGATTGGTAAGCTGCCGTATATTATTATTTTTGGGTTTAAAACTGCTTTAAGTGCGTCAGTCTCCTGCCATGCCAGACAGGTCTGTGCTGCGTGGCAGAGTACCATAATTCTAAGAACTGGATGGACAGCAATACAAATCTTATGGCAGCTCCTTTATATGTATTTTGTGTATATTCAGCGGTTTGCCTGGAGTTCGGTCTTAAATGACAAAGCGATCATTTTGCATCAGACTGTACATTTGCTCGTCTCCTAATATCCCCGGTCAGTTTTAATCTCAGGTGAAGGGAAAGGTCAACTACCGTAATTAGCTCTTAAGAAATAAAAAAAAAAAGTCATTGCAGATGGTGCGATTTGGCCAAGGTCCTTTACCTCAATCTCGTATTTTGGTGCTCCAAGTATATCCTTCAGTGCGTGATGGTCAATCAGTATTGGCATTTCAGGAGGGAGGGTCAAGTCTGCGGGGCCACCGATGTCCCGAGCTCTGGAGTCCTCTGACAGGCCGGCTTTGCTATCTGCGATAAGAAATTCACAAGGGATTATAGGAAGCCGAATGTGCAATGAGACTGAAATGAAATGGAGATAAATTGCCTCTTCAGCCAGCAGTCACCCCTCTGTAATGAGCAGGATAAGATGCTCATCTGTGTCCCGCCACTGACCCCGAGCGACCCTCATCTCCAAATGACATTCAATGTGCACAGATAAGGAGAGATTGTACCAGGACAGAGGGGAGGTCCAAACAGCGAATCCCTAACCGCACCTTTCACAAGGACTTAAAGCAAAGCGCGTTGATCCGGAGTTCTCCGGCTCACGTGCAGCCCTCTTCCCCGATGCCTGGGCCGCCCTCTTCCCCGACGCCTGGGCGGCCCTCTTCCCCGACGCCTGGGCGGCCCTCTTCCCCGACGTCTGTGCGGCCCTCTTCCCCGACGCCTGGGCGGCCCTCTTCCCCGACGCCTGGGCGGCCCTCTTCCCCGACGCCTGGGCGGCCCTCTTCCCCGACGCCTGGGCGGCCCTCTTCCCCGACGCCTGGGCGGCCCTCTTCCCCGACGCCTGGGCGGCCCTCTTCCCCCGACGCCTGGGCGGCCCTCTTCCCCCGACGCCTGGGCGGCCCTCTTCCCCCGACGCCTGGGCGGCCCTCTTCCCCGACGCCTGGGCGGCCCTCTCCCCGACGCCTGGGCGGCCCTCTTCCCCGACGCCTGGGCGGCCCTCTTCCCCGACGCCTGGGCGGCCCTCTTCCCCGACGCCTGTGCGGCCCTCTTCCCCGACGTCTGTGCGGCCCTCTTCCCCGACGCCTGGGCGGCCCTCCTCCCCGACGCCTGGGCGGCCCTCTTCCCCGACGCCTGGGCGGCCCTCTTCCCCCGACGCCTGGGCGGCCCTCTTCCCCCGACGCCTGGGCGGCCCTCTTCCCCCGACGCCTGGGCGGCCCTCTTCCCCCGACGCCTGGGCGGCCCTCTTCCCCCGACGCCTGGGCGGCCCTCTTCCCCCGACGCCTGGGCGGCCCTCTTCCCCGACGTCTGTGCGGTCCTCTTCCCCACATCTGTGCAGCCCTCTTCCCCACATCTGTGCAGCCCTCTTCCCCGACGTCTGTGCAGCCCTCTTCCCTGACGTCTGTGCGGCCCTCTTCCCCAACGCCTGGGCAGCCCTCTTCCCCAACGCCTGGGCAGCCCTCTTCCCCACATCTGTGCAGCCCTCTTCCCCACATCTGTGCAGCCCTCTTCCCCACATCTGTGCAGCCCTCTTCCCCACATCTGTGCAGCCCTCTTCCCCACATCTGTGCAGCCCTCAGGCAGCTGAAGAAATTTAATAGGATAAGGCCAGTCTGTATTTTTGTATTATTATAGGTGACTATTGTGGCTAAGGTTTCGTCCACACTATGGCGTTCCGCTCCGGATCGCGGGCCAGAATCACCGCGATTCTGCCCTGCAATTCCGAATTGCTGTAAAACGCGGAAAAGCCCTTGCGATCCCAGTTTATTTTCAAGGGCACTCAAAGCGCGGCGCCATTTTGCTGCGATTGTCGCCTGACGAATCGCTGTAAAATTGCGCAAACAGAAACGCAGGACGCCTGTGGCCCCAAAAGAAGTTCTAGAACTTCTTTTGGGGCCACAGGCGTCCCGCGTTTGTTTAAATAAAAAAGATGAATTATAATAGTGTTTTTGATTTGTGGTGCTCAGATGCAGTGCAGATCCGCATTAATCACTTTCCCCACACGCTATAGCCGAAAGACGGCCACAGCGCAGGTTTTCCTTGCCGGGAGGGCGCCCATCATAGACGTCCTCCCTTAATCGCGCTGCTCACAAGCCCCGCGGGTGGCGCGATCTGTGATCGTTGAGTCCTTTGGACTCGGCTGATCACAGATCGGGGTAAAAGGTTCAATTACAGTGGCCCTTCACCACAAGATCAGCTGACAGCCAATCACAGAAATAAACAGCATGGGGAGAAAAGAAGGAAGACGGAAAACGGATTCTGTTATAGGGACATCGGTCCCAACATCTGCCCATCAGTACTGCCAATCAGTGCCCATCAGTGCAGCCTCATCAGTGCCCATCAGTGCAGCCTCACCACCGCACATCAGTGAAAAATTACTTGTTTGCAAAATTGTATAACAAACTATGAATTTTTATTTTATTTTTTCAAAATATTTCGGTCTTTTTTTATTATCTTCTTTAGCAACAGCAAAATAAAAAAAAAACAGCAGTGATTAAATACCACCAAAAGAAAGCTCTATTTGTGTAAAAATAATGGTAAAAATGTCCTATGTATACAATGTTGTATGACGGCGCAATTGTCATTCAAAGTGCGACAGCGCTGAAAGCTTAAAATTGGCCTGGGCAGGAAGGGGGTAAAAGTGCCCAGTAAGTTAGTGGTTAAGGGAGGGGGTATAACCCCCGAGCATGTTTTTTTTTTTTGCCATAAGTGTCCCACTGGGGAAACTTTCCTTCACTTCCTGTCCCAGAGCCACAACAGGAAGTGAAAGGAAAACCATATAAAGTATGGGAAATCCCTGGTAGTCAGAATTAGTGTCCTCATTGGAAGATGGGGACACTAAAAAAGGGCGATTAAATCAATACTGAATGGCAACGCACAAGTTTTCCTAAGAGCCCACAAAGTCTTGTTCTTTGTTTCCTCCTTTATAGACCTGAAAAGTTCGATGTTTTCACTGATTGTCATTTGGAAATGCCTTAAAATACCTTTTTACACTTCCTTCTTTGGTGCCTGTGCTCCGCGGACAACTGTCTACAGATAAAGAGAACCTCTTAACCTCTTAGTTTAAAAATCTGAACAAATACATTCCTGGTATATCACAATATGAGGCTACAGTATTATATATATATATATATATATATATATATATATATATATATATATATATATATATATTTTTTTTAAATATCTACCTTTTAAAAAAAAGGATAAAAAAAACCCCCAAACATTCTTGAGATTGAGTCCAATGACTTTGTCTAGGGTGTGATGATGTCATCAGTCTGCTGCAGGTAGAAGGAAGCATCCCCTCAGTCTCCTCTCTTCCAGCGATTGTAGTAAGTCACAAGGTGAGAGGTTGCACCAGGGGCTGATCTGTGTCAGACATTTGTGTACACAGCCAGGAACTTTAAAGGCACCGGAATTTACACGACTGCATCATCTGAGCCGACATCTCAGTCCAGGAAGTAGATGCTGACCCTAAATAAGGATAGCTCTGCCCTTTTGGAGAGAATTAGAGATGACATAATGATCAGTGGAAGTGCTGTGATCTCTGTGAGAGGTCATAAATACCTGGAAGTGTTCTACTGATACAATACTGCACAATCCATGCGCTGAACTTGAACATTATGATGCTGGGTCTGCTTTAAAGGGTTAGTTCACCTTTACTAATCCTATGTAGAGAAGGGCGCCTCTGTAGATGGAAACAAAACTGTGCAGCTCTGAATAAAGTTGTACAATTTCCTGACACTAGGAGTTTTCCAGTATTCTCAACTGCAGCCCCGGGGTGGATGTCGCCCTTTGCCGGCCTTTATCTGGCCCTTGGGGTACAATTCCTTCCACTGATACCAACAGTGGGGCACCATTTCTCACACCGACACCAACAATGGGGTACAATTTTTCACACAATTTTTCCAACTGAAACCAACGAAACCAACGAGGCACCATTCCTCCCACTGATGCCAACAATGGGGCACAATTTCTCCAACTGATACCAACAAACGGGCACAATTTCTCCAATTAATACCAACAATGAGGCACCATTTCTCACACCGACACCAACAATGGGGCACAATTTTTCACACAATTTTTCCAACTGAAACCAACGAAACCAACGAGGCACCATTCCTCCCACTGATGCCAACAATGGGGCACAATTTTTCCAACTGAAACCAACGAGGCACCATTCCTCCCACTGATGCCAACAATGGGGCACCATTCCTCCCACTGACACCAACAGGGCACCTTTTCTCCAACTAATACCAACAATGGGGCGTAATTCCTCCCAATTATACCAACAATGGGGCACCATTTCTCCCACTAAAACCAATAATGGGGCATTGTTAACCCCGTAACATTGGGGGATTTTTGAATCCCACTTGCCCCAATCTTGCCCCCCCCCCTCCGCAAAGCCTGATAGACAGTAAACTGGCCATTTGGAAAGTTTGGCGACTCCTGGAGTAGGCTATTTATGTACCTCCTGAAGCCTGGCTGGAATACTCCCAGGACGTTGCTAAGTGAGGCCTAGTCATTACACTCATCTCCTCCATCACAGGAGTGAGATCTCAAATGCTGAGCTCAGAACTACTGTATCAGTGAAGGGAAGGGCATGTGAAGGGGTTTAAATCACGTGCATGTGATGGAGGAGGTGAGCAGTAATGACAAGGACTCACTTAGCAACGTCCTAGGAATATTCCAGTCAGGCTTCGGGAGGTATGCAAGATCATTCAAGAGCTGGAGAGCTGGAGAGCTCCCCTTACCTACATAGGCAGTTCTTTTGTAAAGGTGAACTAACTATGGAATGTTCATATAGTCGGAGAAATACGTCACGTGTCCCCTTTCCACATTGCCGGATACAAAGTCTGAACGTTGACGGAGCTTTGTGGAAACTTCGCTGTACAAGAATAATAACACCCAACACCTAATACATTCTATTTGGAAAGCTGATGATCCTACAGTACTGGCTTTTAAGACCAACAAAGCTAAAAACATGTACACAAGAGCGGTGATCTCTGCGTACCGATACTTTTAGGCCAGTAAAAAGGCAGGACAATCAATGAAGAAATAGAAGGATGACTAGCCGAGAACAATGAAGCGCCCGGTTATTGCCATATTGATTGGACAGCCCCGGAGATAAACACAGAATCCTTTTCAGAACACAACTCTTCATATATGAAGGATAGTCGGGGACCTGGAAGACGAAACACGCAAGGATGGACAATACAATTAAACGCCCAGGAATGACGATACTCGGCCAGCAGATCATTCATTTTCTCCTCTCTCTTTGCCGGCGACGGGGGGAGTAAATCTAATAGCGGAGACGGGGAAATGATATTAGTGAGGAATTTATTGTAATGAAGCGAGGACATTATCACAGGGGACCATCGGCAGAGCTCGGGGTGGACAAGGATTTATGTAAAGCGTTTCTGCTGGGAGACGATTGGCAGGCGGGTACAGCGGGGGCCCGAGACAGTCTGTACGGCAAATGCTGAGTGATCAATACGACAGCTGAGTCTTAGAGAGAAAATAACCCGATAAAACTTCAATTATCCTCTGCTTCCGCTGAGATACGTCCCGAGACATGACAGATCGCTCTGACCTCCAAAGACTGAAAGCTCCTGACAGCCGGATCAAGACGCAACCTTTTATGTTCGCAAGCAGAGCTAGGGCACGAGAATTTGTCAGTCGTGGCTGGAAATATGTTAGGGCGGCTTTTCTCAACCCTTCTTCAGAGTCATGACAACCATTAGAAGTATGCAGATCTCAAGGCACCCCAAACCAAAATGTAAAAGTTTAAATGTTACTTATCAATGGGAAACCTGAGCTTGGAACGATGCACACAACTACCTTGATGAAAGTAACTTCACATCAGAGATCCCTCCATCATACCAGAGCCCCCTTCACACCAGAGGTCCCTCCATCACATCAGAGATCCCTCCATCACATCAGAGCCCCCTACTTCATACCAGAGCTCCCCCTTCACACCAGAGCTTCCCCCTTCACACCAGAGCTTCCCCCCCTTCACACCAGAGCTTCCCCCCCTTCACACCAGAGCTTCCCCCCCTTCACACCAGAGCTTCCCCCCCTTCACACTAGAGCTTCCCCCCTTCACACTAGAGCTTCCCCCCTTCACACCAGAGCTCCCCCTTCACACCAGAGCTTCCATCATCACACCAGAGCTCCCCCTTCACACCACAGCTCCCCCTTCACACCACAGCTCCCCCTTCACACCACAGCTCCCCCTTCACACCACAGCTCCCCCTTCACACCACAGCTCCCCCTTCACACCACAGCTCCCCCTTCACACCACAGCTCCCCCTTCACACCACAGCTCCCCCTTCACACCACAGCTCCCCCTTCACACCACAGCTCCCCCTTCACACCACAGCTCCCCCCATCACATCAGAGCTCCCCCCATCACATCAGAGCTCCCCCCATCACACCAGAGCTCCCCCCTTCACACCAGAGCTCCCCCCTTCACACCAGAGCTCCCCCCTTCACACCAGAGCTCCCCCCTTCACACCAGAGCTCCCCCTTCACACCAGAGCTCCCCCTTCACACCAGAGCTCCCCCTTCACACCAGAGCTCCCCCTTCACACCAGAGCTCCCACCATCACATCAGAGCTCCCACCATCACATCAGAGCTCCCACCATCACATCAGAGCTCCTCCTTCACACCAGAGGTCCCTCCATCACACCAGAGCTCCCCCTTCATACCAGAGCTCCCCCTTCATACCAGAGCTCCCCCTTCACACCAGAGCTCCCCCTTCACACCAGAGCTCCCCCTTCACACCAGAGCTCCCCCTTCACACCAGAGCTCCCCCTTCACACCAGAGCTCCCCCTTCACACCAGAGCTCCCCCTTCACACCAGAGCTCCCCCTTCACACCAGAGCTCCCCCTTCACACCAGAGCTCCCCCCATCACACCAGAGCTCCCCCCATCACATCAGAGCTCCCACCATCACATCAGAGCTCCCACCATCACATCAGAGCTCCCACCATCACATCAGAGCTCCCACCATCACATCAGAGCTCCTCCTTTACACCACAGCTCCCCCTTCACATCAGAGCTCCCCCCATCACACCAGAGCTCCCACCATCACATCAGAGCTCCCACCATCACACCAGAGGTCCCTCCATCACACCAGAGCTCCTCCTTCACACCAGAGGTCCCTCCATCACACCAGAGCTCCCCCTTCACACCAGAGCTCCCCCTTCATACCAGAGCTCCCCCTTCATACCAGAGCTCCCCCTTCATACCAGAGCTCCCCCTTCATACCAGAGCTCCCCCTTCATACCAGAGCTCCCCCTTCATACCAGAGCTCCCACCATGACATCAGAGCTCTTCCTTCACATCAAAGATCCCTCCATCACATCAGAGCTCCTCCTTCACACCAGAGATCCCTCCATCACATCAGAGCACCCCCTTCATACCAGAGCTCCCCCCATCGCATCAGAGCTCCCCCCATCACATCAGAGCTCCCCCCATCACATCAGAGCTCCCCCCATCACATCAGAGCTCCCACCATCACATCAGAGCTCCCACCATCACATCAGAGCTCCCCCCATCACATCAGAGCTCCCACCATCACATCAGAGCTCCCCCTTCACATCAGAGCTCCCACCATCTCATCAGAGCTCCCGCCATCACATCAGAGCTCCCGCCATCACATCAGAGCTCCCGCCATCACATCAGAGCTCCCCCTTCACATCAGAGCTCCCCATTCAAACCAGAGCTCCCACCATCACACCAGAGGTCCCTCCATCACACCAGAGCTCCTCCTTCACACCAGAGGTCCCTCCATCACACCAGAGGTCCCTCCATCACACCAGAGCTCCCCCTTCATACCAGAGCTCCCCCTTCATACCAGAGCTCCCACCATGACATCAGAGCTCTTTCTTCGCATCAAAGATCCCTCCATCACATCAGAGCTCCTCCTTCACACCAGAGATCCCCCCATCACATCAGAGCTCCCACCATCACATCAGAGCTCCCACCATCACATCAGAGCTCCCCCCATCACATCAGAGCTCCCACCATCACATCAGAGCTCCCACCATCACATCAGAGCTCCCACCATCACATCAGAGCTCCCCCTTCACATCAGAGCTCCCACCATCTCATCAGAGCTCCCGCCATCACATCAGAGCTCCCGCCATCACATCAGAG